>MU227608.1:657913-678773 GCA_018584345.1 Thuja plicata | reverse complement strand
ATAAGATAGTTTCAATTTCTAGACTAAATTGCATTGAAATCATGTCTTAGCTTAATCTCTCATATTTCATTTCTTAGCATAAATCTTGCATTGCATTGCACTTATCATGATAAATCCTTCATTCTTAGATTGGTCCATGGTTGTGAAACTCTCGTCCTGAGAGCAATTTCAAAAACCCCATCTAGATAGAAGGCAATAGGTCGAATCACACAGGCAGGCAGGATGAATAACTCATATTCAGTGTTTTTTGTACCTGGTGAAGAAGGACTATGTTGAAGTGTGTGGTTGATTAACAAGGCCAAAATTAACACATACATCAAGCACTTAACATGGTGCAAAATTTAGTGTATAACAGTTCTGGCACACCCGGTGGGACTACAAAAAGAAGTCCATCTTTCAAGGCTATGTTATCTCTGATATGTTGATTGCATAGTACTGAGCTAAAATAGGTTTCTCTTTTAATTATATCTGGCGACTCCATTGGTGAAAAAGAACAATAAGATCCATTCCTATTCAAGTTTATGAGAAGGATAGAAACAAGGAGTTCAAAGCCTTCTGATTTTTTGTAGTTGCCTCCAACAAGAAGAAAAGGGAGATCATCTCAAAGAGCATCCCCTACAAGGAGAGTACAGTCTACACCACCTTCCTTAGAAGAGAGAACTTTTCTTTTCCATTCAAGAAGGAGAGGAAGATCTCTAACTAGAGAGTTACAAGAAGATTAAGCTCCACTCTTCAGTTCAAATACAACTCACACAGTTGTTGTTCAACAGATCGTAGTCCCTGGAATGGCAAGGCAGTTTACCTTTGTACCCATCAATCAAGGGAGTCATTTAAATTTTACTCAACGTTATGATGTGCCCTTAGCAACACTCAAAAGTCTACATGTTTTCATAGGTGAAGGATAGACAACGGCTTCTGAGAACATAAGAGATGCGGCTACCATTTGCAGTGTGCATCATATCATTCAAGAAGACATTGCTACTAAGATATTAGAAACCTCTTTCAAAGGTAAGGCCTTAGAATGGTTTAGAACATTAGTTGTTGGTTCCATTTATTCATGGGACAGATTAGGGGAATCATTAAGCAAATATTTTGAGGATAAATCAGATTATTTATCCCTAGTTGAGCAACTCACAACCATAAAGAGGGCTCCTAAAGAAAAGATTACAGCTTTAACAATAGGTTCCTCAAGACATGGAATAGGATTCCTATCTCAGTAAGGCCTTCAGTTGACCATGCTTTCCTATACTTCTTGAAAATTCTGAATAGCAACACCTATGTCACGATTCAATCCATGGGAGGTACCTCACTACCTCAGGCTTTTGACATAGTAGTCAGAGCTAAGAATTGTTTAATTCAAGTAGGTATGATAGCCCCAAGGCCACCCATGCCTATTTTTACTAACATCTAGCCCAATATGTCTATGCAAATTCCTCCATTTACCCCTATACCCATTGTCATAGCACCTCAAGCTAGTTCTAGTAACGAGGAATCAAGAGCAGGCTTTTCCCAAGAGCTGCAAACAATGAAAAGTGATCAACAAGAAAAAAATTAGCTTACTGTAACACCCCAAAATTGGCATCTTGCAACCCTAACCAATTTTGTTGCATTTTTTACTCTTCTAGATCATCAAAGTCCTATTGTACTAGGCAATTCTGAGTTTTGACTGACTCTACTCAACCTAAGTGTCAAATGCAGAAAATCCTAAATCTGCATTAATCATACATCGTGTTTAATTCCTAAATACCAATTGGCTAAAAAAACCTTATGATTGAACTAATTTAATTATAAAGTCTAACACTTTAATTAAATTAAATTCACCCTCTTTAGCTAAGACACGTGAAAAAGGAATTAAATAATATTTAATTGTTAGATAAACATCCTCATTTCAATAATTGAATTTAATTATTCAAATAATTGAGAAAAAGCAATTATGAGGTCATATTTATTTAATTAATTGAATATTCTCTCAAAAATCTTATCTCTATTCAGAAATGGAAACTTTGAATTAATTGTGCTTTAAAGAGAGAGAAAACAATTAAATTCAAATAAAATAGAATTAAATCAAAGAAAGAAAGCAGTTAAAGCAGAAAGAAAACAATTTATTGTATTATTTTGAATAAAGCTTTCTATTCTAAACTGGCTTTTCTATTTGTTTTATTTCAAAGAGGAAAGTTTCTATTCTGATCATCTCTGAGTCTATAAAAGAACTCTCATTCTTCATTCAAAACCCCCGATTACTTCCTGAATCCCTGGAGAAAATATGCATTGTTAGAATACTGAGTTATTGTCATAACTTCATATAGAATAATATCATTTTGCAATAGAATAACTTCAATTTCTAGATTAATTGCATTTATCATCATGTCTTAGATTATCTTACATATTTCAATTCTTAGAATAATCTTGCATTGTATTGCATTTAAGGAGATAAATCCTTTGTTCCTAGATTGGTCCATGGTTGTGAGACTCTCGTTCTGAGAGCAATTTTGAAAACCCCGTCTGGATAGAAGGCAACAGGTCGAATCATGCAGGCAGACCGGATGAATAATCTCATATTCAGTCTTATGTGTACCTAGTGAAGAAGGACTATGTTGAAGTGTATGGTGAATTAAAAAGGCCAAACTTACCACATACACTTACTACAAAGTGGTCAAAAAGAAATGAAAAACTTGTTACAAACCCTAAACAAAGAATTGACCAATATAAAAAGCAGAATTAGGAGGCTAGACCACATTTTCAATAGAATCAAGGTCCTAGCCAGCAATATCAAGCTCAAGGACAATCTTATCAACGGAGTAGGCCATCATATCAAGGGAATTACTAAGACCAAAGGCAAAACTTCAATCAAAGACCATTCCAGCCTTATAATTATGTGCCCCTCAACTATGCAAATCCAACTAGGGAGCTAGTTCCAAATCAAAACAACCTGGCCTCAGACAATGAATGGTGTTTTCCTTGCAATCAACCCCATAATTAGGCTACATGCTCAAATGGGTGGATTAACCAAGCACTACTGGTAAAAAATTCCTCACATACCCCATTAGAGGCCTCTTCTAGTGGGTCAGTTCCTTAGCAAGATGCACAGTCTAATGAGACTTCTCTCTTCAATTGGGAAGAACAAGATTTTAATGGAGTAAATGATGATTCTTCAAATGCTGCCAATACTCGGTCTAAAAGAAGAGCCCAAGATATGGAGCGAGTAGAAGATGGAGGAAAGGCTACTACACCTGCAGAGTCATCACATCTATCTACTCTTGTCATACTAAAGAAGCCTCCCATCATTGCAGTCAAGGAGAGTCAATCTCCTAAGGAGGTTGAGCCCACAATGGTAAGGATGCACCAAATAGTACACTCAGTAGTCCCTTTCAATATTGTGGACAATATGAAGAAAATAAATGTGACTATGACCATGTGGGACTCCTTAGTTATTCCAGGGCAACCTGAAAGATTGAAGAAAGCATTGTCTGAAGAAGCAATCCCTCAACAGCTCACAAAAGATGTAGCTAAGCCAATGTTGGTCAACATTGATTGAAAGAAGGAAATTCCAAGCAGCAACATCAAAGAAAATACCATCCAAGGTAGGAACTTAAAGCCACCCCCCTTTTATGTATCATTAATTATTGGAAATTATCTAGTACATAATTGTATGGTGGATAGTGGGGCTACTAGTTTAGTCATGCCCAAGAAGGTAGCTCACTAATTGGAACTTAAATATGAACATTTCCAAAAGAAGGTAACACAACTTGATGGTTCATTAGTAAACACAATAGGTCTGGCCAATGATACAAGCTTGATCCTTCATGCAAGCCCCAATTTCTCTATCCTACTTGACGTCTATATCACAGATCTCCCTGCTCTCTTTTCCATATGTCTATCAAGAGAATTCACAGCCAAGATATGAGGCTATCTTTCTTCTGACTAATCTCACATGCTTTCCATAAAAGGTATGGAACTAAGATCACTATTAAGTCTGAGTCATTAGCAGCTAACCATATAGAACCTTATGTGTCTAATGTACTCAATGCAAGTTGTCTTGCACTTGATAATGATGACTTTCCAATCATCAAAGAAGAAAACACTAAGATATAAACCATCCTAGATATCTATCTAGATGAATTGGAGTTAGAAAGGGATTCAGAGGCCCAAACCAATGTTATTTGGGATGCTGGTTTGGGAAATTATATGATACAAGAAGATGGTCTTACAGAGCCAAATCTTTTTAAAGGAGACACTGAGAAATCAGAAGAGCAGAGCAATGAAATTTGGGAGCTATTCTTTGATGGTGCTAGAAGTAGAAATGGGTCTGGTGGTGGTGTTATGCTGATCTCTCCAAAAGGTGAGAAATACTATACATCCTTTAGATTCAGTTTTTCTTGCACTAGCAACACTGTTGAATATGAGAGCTTAGTAAATGGACTAGAATGGGCTAGGAAAAGAGGTATCAAAGCCCTAAAAGTATATGGTGACAGTGATTTGGTGGTTATCCAAGTAAGAGGGATAAGTGAAACCAATAATGATACAATGAAAGCTTACAAGCATCGGGTTTGGGATACTATAGAATATTTTCATGCTTTCAACATTATTGATATCCCTAGAAAACTAAATCAGAATGCAAATAGATTAGCCGCGGTTGGATCCCAATGTGACATTCCTAATAACATTTCAATGGAAAAGGATCAACAACATATCAATTTAATTGTTAGACCTTTCATTCTTGATAATAATTTTAATTGGCAAGTGTTTGATAATGATGACCAAATTCTGCAGTTCTTGTTCAAAGAATATGTATCTTTCATAGCACAATCAAGATAGACTAATATAGAGCTATGGTGATCAAGTGGTATAACTTAAATCAAATAATTTACCCAGAGGTCTTGTCACCCTAGAATCTATCTTCAACAAAGATGACCAAGAAGAGTAAATTTGGCCTGGTAGTTCAACAAGAACATTGCACTAAACTAGAGCTTGAGCCAGGTAAAAGCTTGAAGTTTGAGAAGGTGAACACTGATTTAGAAAAACAATATTATACTCAATTATTTTAGGAATTCAGTGATGTCTTTGCTTGAAAATATGAAGATCTCAAAGGCTTTATCCCAGCACTTGCTCAACATACCATTGCGCTAGAACCAAATGCCAAACTAGTTAGATAGAAGCAAAGGCTCGTCAACCCCAAACTTGAGCCACTCATGCATAAGGAGGTTCTCAAATTAATAGAGAGTGGTATCATTTACCCCATCAAGCATACTAGTTAGGTGTCCAACCTTGTTCATATTAGGAAGAAGAATGAGGAACTAAGGCTATGTGTTAACTTTAGGGACCTTAATAAGGCATCCCTAAAAGATTGCCATCCATTGCCATCCATGGAGCAGATTCTACAATGTGTCTCTAGATCAAAACACTTTTCATTACTGGATGGCTATTCAGGATACAATTAGATCCTAGTTCATGAAGAAGAACAATATAAGACTACATTTACAACCAAGTGGGGAACCATGGCTTATCAAAAGATGCCTTTTGGTTTGACAAATGTAGGTGCTACCTTTCAAAAGGATATGTATATGGCCTTTAAAATCCTCATGTACAAGTTTGTACTGGTCTACTTAGATGATATCACTGTTTATTCCAAACATGCAGCAGATCACATCAAACATTTGAGGAAAATATTTGAAAGGTGTAGGGAGTTTGGGATCTCCCTCAATCCCAAGAAATATGTATTTGTGGTCCATGAAGGAAAGTTTTTGGGATATATTGTATCCAAACAAGGAATTACAGTGGACCCCAAGAGGATTGCAACTATTTTAGAGCTGCCCCTACCACCTCACAAGAAAATTATTCAATCCTTCATAGGAAGGATTAACTTTGTCAGGTGTTTTTTTCCTAACATTGCATACCTTTTGAAGCCTTTAACAACAATGTTGAAGAATAATGTAGTCTTCAGTTGGAGAAAAGAAGGAAAGAACAGTTTTCAAGCTATTAAAGAGGCTTTGACAGAAGCTCCTTCCTTGTTGAACCCTGATTTCACCAAAGAATTCATTCTATATGCTTATGGAGGCTCTGATGTCATATCTACAATGTTAACTCAACAAAACTTTGAAGGATTGGAGCAACCTATTACTTTCTTTAGCAAAGGTTTGGAAGAGTATGAATAGAGATACTCTTTTGTAGAGAAACATGGACTTGTTGTGGTGAAGAGCCTTAAAAAGTTCAGATATCGATTGATTCATAGTAAGGTACAATTGAAAGTCACTCATCCAAGTGTCAAAGAATTCCTACTTTCTAAGGACCTAAATGAGAAAAGAGATGGTTGGATAACCAAAGTTATGGAATATGACATTGATATCCAAGTTACCAAGATGGTCAGAGGGAAAGGTCTTTGTGAATAATTGACAGAGGATGAAACTCCAAAAAATCAAGAGAAGATGAATGCATCCTTAGTTGTGCATTCAACAGAAGAACATGCCAAGGTAGCAGGTTGGTTGCCTAACATGGTTCATTTTTTAAAGACATGAGAGTGCCCTACAAATTTGGATTTAGCCAAAAGAAGGTATTATAGGTTGTAATCTATCCCCTTTGTGTTGATTGATGAGATCCTTTTTAGAAAGGATCATAATGGTGTTCTCCTAAGATGCATAGGTTCAGAACAAGTGGCAGGTGTCCTAAATGAATTTCATGATGGACCTTCTGGAGGTCATTTCTCTCCTAGGACTACTGCCTTTAAGATCATGAGGGTTGTATACTATTGGGCATCTATCTTTAAGGATAGTCATGATCATGTGAGGAAATGCATGAAGTGTGACATGTTTGCAAGCAAAGAAAGACTTGTAGCTCTGCCCCTCTAACCAATCATGACGAACCAACCTTTCATGAAGTGGGGTATTGATTTCATAGGGCTGATTAACCCCCCATCTAGTGTAGACCATAAATGGATAATCACTGCAACTGATTACTTCACCAGGTGGACCGAGGCTATTGCATTAAAGGAATCCAATGAGAGTGTTGTCTTGAGCTTTTATGACAATTTAATTCATAGGTTTGGAGCTCCAGGCTCTATTATATCATATAATGCACTTGACTTTATAGGCCTAAGAGTCACTGAATGGGCAGTTAGGAATGGTATATACCTGAATACTAGTTCCAATTATTACCCCGAGGGTAATGGTTTGGCAGAATCTACTAATAAGAATCTGATCAAGATAATCAAAAAGACTGCAAGGAAACCAGAGAGATTGGCACTCCAAACTAAAGTCTACCTTATGGTTAGACATGATAACCCCAAAGAAGATCATTAGAAACTCCCCTTACATGCTAGTCTATGGAAAAGAAGCTAAGTTGTCCATTTCAATAGAGTTACCAACTCTAGACCTTGCTTCTCAACTTGTCCTCTTTGAAGAAGAAGACCCTTTGCAAATAAGATATGCTCAGCTCATGGAGTTGGAAGGAATTAGAGACAAGTCTATGCAGAACATGGAGTTCCAACAGATGCAAACCAAGAGGAAATTTGATAAGAGAGCTAGATCAAGAAGTTACAATGTTGGGGACATAGTCCTCAATTGGGATGAATACAGATCCAAGCTTGGCAAACATACCAAGTTTGATTCTTTTTTGGGGGGGGCTCATTTGTGACCACTAAGTGCAAGGAACATAATGCTTTTCAACTATCAACTCTTGAACAAGAAAACTTGCCAATTTATATCAATGGTTTTCATCTCAAGCCTTGTTTTGAGGTTTGTCCAGCTTTGTAATTTAAGATTCTTGTTGTCTCTTTAGCTTTCTAGGTTAGTTTTCCCTGCTTTCCTCAAAGTGCTTGTGCATAGTCAGTTGTTGTTTCTGCTTGTACAATCCTTTTCCCTATTTTTGGTTTGTTGTTCCTCCTCCTGGTTTCAATCCTCTTATTTCCCAGTAGTTTTTGTATGCTCAGATGCAGACTCCTTGCCCAATGGAATTTCATAAGGCCACCAGTTTTATATGTCTAGCAGGCTGACATTCAGCAGAAATCACCAAAGATGTTACCCAAATTTCCTATTTTGTAAATTTTGCTACAAGTGAAGCAAATGTGACTCCCACAAGGGTAGAACCCAACTTGTATGTTTATGGTGCATGTTTCTGGCCTTTGTCTTCAAGTTTTGCATATCCTTCAAGTCTGGTCTAAACCCTTCAAGGCTCTAAAACCCTAAGTCTTGGTGTATTACAAGATAAAGCCTAGCCCGTTCATGAAATGTTCTAATTATGTGTTACTTTTTCAAGCACTTAAGTGTTCCTTTTGTCATGTGTGCATTTTGTTTTCCCTTATTTGTGCAATCTCCCAATGTCGATCGAATATTCTTTTTCATCTGGCAATTCCGTGCAGGCTTTATCTCTTTATCTTGCAAGGAAATGGAATATGTCATTTTGATCTGGAGACTTAACGTAAGTCGTTGATTCAGTTTTGATCGTATGTTGTGCGGGAAATATCATAACGAAACCAGAGTTAAGGGAATGATTCGGTGACTCAGAGACATGAAGGACTTTAGTTACCCAGGCTTTCAGATAAGTTAAAGTAGAGTTAGGTCTAAAGTCAGAGACTAAAGGTAATCTTTGAGTATTTTTGATTCAATCTGATGGTCGGTTTATAGAATTAATGCAGAGATGTGCATGATCTAATCTTTAAGACATTAAGCCTATCTAACACGTGTCCACGGTGGGTCTGATGCAACACCAAGGTGATTAAGGTAAACATCGAGCAAGTCATTTTTGATCATGTGGTTGACTTAAAGGCTTGAAATCAAAATGATCAAAATCTAGTGATTAAGACATTAAGCCGTGGTGACAAGTGGACAGTGGGGTCACCTATATGCAGGATCTTTAGTTGATTAATTTGCGGGAAATTCTGATTTAATCCAATTGTGCGCTTAAAGACTTAAAGAAAAGATGAAGTTAATTTATCACATAAGCCATTGCATCGTTATGACACATGTTCATGGTGGAGTCAAGCTGGTCAAACAGAGGAAAGTAAAGACCGATCAACTCCCTTTTGATCAAATGGACAACTTAAAGGCTTAAAGACAAAATGCTCAAAATATAACAATCAAGCCATTAAGTCGTGGTGACATGTGGCAGATGATGTCATGGGTCTCAGGATCGAAAGGTAAGATAAAGGCACAACAAGTAAATAAGGTTGAACGATTAGCTTAATGCCTTGATGGTAAAGATGAAGTTGTTTAACCTTTAAGCCATCACACCATGGTGACACATGGAAGATCTGATCTTATGCTCTCGTGTAACTTAAAGGAGATCGACGGTCATGTTTTAAAGTTAGTAAAGTATCAAATATGGGTCATTGATCGGGAATTCTGGGCCACCTGTGACCGTTTGAGTTTGAATTCAAATATTTAAACAGTGTTTCTTAGATTTTCATGGTGGTGGCAACGTTTTCAACCTACAGAGTGGGTAGATGGATCAAGGTGATCTGTCTGCTCAAATTTATGGCGATGGGAGTGATTGTCAAAGGGTGATTAGATTGTCTGAGATATTTCCTAAATACATTAATGAGTAAACTTGACAGTCTTAGGATTTTTGCATTGTTTATGCAAAATCTATTGTAACCCTAATTGGGCCCTAATTGATTAAGGAATAGACTCCCGAGCCTGCGTGCTAGGGGAGGTTGTATATAAGTTGTTTTCAGTTCTTTTCTAGTTAGTTTTTTGGGATATGTAAGAGTTTTCTGAGACATTTTCTCTGTCCTCCAACTTTTCATAGTCTATAATTATGAGTTTTCCAAGCTTATGCAAGACTTTATGTGGTATTTTTTCCTGCCCTCAAGTTTTCATATGATTGGGATTCTTTCTGAAGAATGATATATTGATTAACTGTTGAAGAAATTTGTAGATTATCTCAATTTTTCATTCTTTTATACATCCTTGTGTACTACTGTAGGTGATCTGATAAGGATATTTTTGTGAATTTTGTTCATTCCTAGCTATCTTGTCTCATTCCTGTATGTATTTGCTGGAGTGGATGTTTATTTGCAGGTCATAGTCTATGTCTAGTTCTTTGAAGCTGTTTTTCTGAAATATTTTCTTTCCTCCAATAGTTTCATCTCGGACCTCTCTATGAAACATTTTTTCCAAACATATCTAGGAAGTTGTACTTGTCATAATTCAGGGATTTCATGTTAATTCTTGGTCATTATATTGTGATTCATGTTACCTTCGGTGTATCACCTAGTAGGATAGTTTGCTTTTTTCAGTCATTTCCCTTCAGTTCTCCTTCTATCCCTTTCCCTTCCAAGTTTACTTTCATATTAAAAGAGAAAATCAGGTGATTATCAAAGAGAAACTGGCCTAGAATTTGGAGGTTTCACTTCAGCTAGCAAAGGTCCCACAACCTAGAAGTGATTACCATATTATACTAGATTGTTAAGTTCAAGTGCTTAACATGGTACAAAATTTAGTGTATAATAGGTTGCAGTTGGCAAAAGGATAGGAAGGAACATGTATCAACTTGAAGGCATTACAAAAGGATGTTTACTATCCCAGATCAATGGCAGTTGGCTCTGGCACTAGAGGATGTGTCACATCAATTTTGACAATTTGATAAGAATAAGTTCTCCATGTGCAGTAAGACACTTACCTGGAATATGTAAACTAGAAAATATTATCTATAAAGGATATCAAGAAGGAAAATAGAGAAGAAAGTCATTCAAGGCTAAAGATCATTCATCTACTGGTTTGCTAGATCTATTACATATAAACTTTTGTGGTCCTACCAGAACAAGAAGCCTACAAGGTGAGATATATTTCATACTTTTCATTGATGATTATTCCAGATTGTCTTAGGTTGCATTTCTAATAGAGGAATCAGAAGAATTTGAAAAATTCAAGATTTTTAAAGCAAGAGTTGAGAATGAATGTGGTAGAAAGATTAAATGTTTAAGATCTGATAAAGGAGGAGAGTTTACTTTTGATGAATTTGAGAATTTTTGTGAGAAACATAGTATTAAAAGATAGTTTTCAGTAGCTAGAGCACCACAAAAAAATGGTGTAGTGGAAAGGATGAATTAGATAATAAAATAAGCAACAAGAACAATGATCAAGGAAGCGAGTTTACCGAAGGTTTACTAGAGACAAGTAGTTCATACAGTTGTATATACACTTAACAAAGTTCTTTATCAAAATAAGTATGGGAAGACATCGTATGAAATATGGCATGGGAGAGCACCTACAATAAGATATTTAAATATTTTTGGAAGCAAATGCTAGATTCAGAGAGATGAGGACAATCTTGGCAAGTTTGACAGAAGAAAAGATGAATATTTCTGGGATATTCTACAAAGATAAAAGCATATTGGTGTTACAACAAGAGATTGAATAAGGTCGTTGAAAGCGTGAATGTGAAGGTTAATGAAGGTTTTCAGAAAACTCCTGAGAAACATCTTGATTATGAATTTGATATATAGGAAAAAGGAAAAGAAGACAAGAAAAAAGACGAAGAGACAAGGGAGGCTCTGACATCTACAACTAAGACACCAAGGTATGTTTAGAGAAATCAATCTGAGAATCATGGTATTGGTGATAAGAATAGAGGCATTGTTAAAATTAGTAGAGTAGCACAAGAGCAAGTTTTGTTGTGTTTACTTTTAGAAATTGAGCCTAAATATGTAGAATATGTTGGATGATATCAGATTTGGGTACTACTGATGTTGTTGATATTCATGTTTTGTCACTGATGTCAACATATGTTTCTGTGGAGTGAACAAACTGGTTATTACTATTGTATTTGACTGACATAAGTGTACGAACACTGTACAGATGAATCAGAATGATCAAAGATAAGGATATGAAGAAGCATGTGTGATGACCTTATTCCTAAGGTCACTTGGCTTAATATTGCATATTGGTGATGTTACAAATATTTTAGTGAAGACTAGTTTCTGGACTGTGACAGTGATGCTTGACAAAGAAGGTCTTTGTGTTTTGGGTATATCTTACAGGCGAAGATGTTTTAGGTGATGCGCGCTTAAGGGATGATAAAAGAAACACTGAGGAATGTTCATTGTTGATCGATTGTCATGAACATGTTGGTGACGTCAGTTGTGGCGTGTATTATGGAGGAGACCTATTTGGTGGCTGACTTCAGTAATGTAGTGTGTATTATAGATTGTAAGCATGGATTGTAGATCTTGGAGCATATATGATGTATTTCAATTGATGTTTACTTGTTCTAGGTACCTTGTGTATCTTAGCAAGGAGTTAAATAATTATTTGTATATTGGGAAAGCTTAATTGGCCGACCTAATCAATTATTGTAATAGGGTATATATGTGAGATATTTTCTTTTGAAAAGATGTATGTATGAAGAGAAGGTAAATGTGAAGACAGAGATGTGTGGGAGCTATGAGGCTTGTTTGACAGTTGGATGTAGAGCAGAGTTGATGATTATAATACTTCATTGGAACTTACCAAGCAAAGATAGTTGCTATCAAATAGTTCACTGGATTGTATATTTTCTATATACACTTGTTCAGATTGTTAATCCTTGAGGGTGGCTTTAACCTTATTTGGGAAGTGTGTTAGGGAAGTGATCCCACTGTTAATCTTGACTCCTAACAGGGTTTGTCCTTAACATGGACTATGTATTGTAATGTTGTAATAAGCTCCTAACAGGGCTAAATCTTTTAACATGGATACTATACTCTCGGTACATCATTTGTGGGTGCTAATTACAATTGGGGTTTTACCTTTAACAGGGTTTCCTCGACAACAAGTATTGTGTTGGAAATTACTGTGTTATCATTTGCACTGCAGTTTTGGTTTTAAAGTTTAAAGTTTAATATTTTGTATCACAACTGATTCACCCCCACTCTCAATTGTGCTTGTGGAATTTTATTCCTAACAATTGGTATCAGAGCTAATAGTCATTAGAGAGAAATCTTAACAACTTGAGGTGGTCCTAAAGATGACTTACTACATGAAGGATAGTCTGAATTTGATCCTGAAAACTTTGACAGTTGGAAGAACAAGATGAGAACACATTTGCTATGTTTGGGAATCGACTACTGGATGATCACAAAAAGAAAAGAAAAGATAGTGACCGAGGATGAATTAGAGAAGGCTACTGAAGATGACAAGAAGATATTTTCATTTAATATAGTCGCAAGGGAATCATTGATCAGTGCACTTTCTAAAGGTGAATTCATAGAATTAAAAGACTTGGATTTTGCACATGAGATTTGGACAAGATTGGAAGCATTGTATATAGGAGATAAGTTTACTAAACAGACAAAGCTACAAAACTAGAAGAAAAAGATGGAATCAATGAAGATGAGAGACAATGAGAACATTAGGGCATATGCATAGAGAATTACTGAAGTAGTTATTGGCATCAGAAACTCTGGAGGTACTTACAAAGAGGAAGAAGTGATTGCGAAGATACTCATATCTCTGACACCTATATACAAAATTAAAGTACAAGCTATTAAGGAGATTATACCTTTACACTGAACTTCACTAGAGAGATCTTGATTAGAAAGCTTACTACTTTTGAGGCCGCGGAACTGGGAGATTCTTTACCTAAAGTAGAGTCAACTTTCAAGGAGATTGTCCATAGAAGAAAAAAGACCAATGGTGACTTGAAAGAAGAACTTGGAGACTATGCTGATGAATGGGAACAAATATAGGAGGAAGAAAGAAAACTAGATGAAGTGGTAGTCATGATCGCTAGAAGAGAAAAGAGAGGTAAGGGTAAATTTGAAGGCAAGTTATCTTTGAAATGTTTTTCATGCAACAAGATTGGTAATTTTGCATCTTGATGTCCTACAAGGGTTCCAAAACACAAACCTGAGTTTTACAAATCAAAGTATTCAAAATACAAGAAATGTTATTATGCTAGTGAAGGCATATATCTAATGATGATTTTGACTATGATGAGATTGGATTTATTGTGATTAATGATGATGAACCTATACATGAAGAAAAAACCTTAGTATCTCATGTTGAAAAGACATATGAATGAGTTATAGATAGTTGTTGTTCACATCATATGACTGGACATAAAAATAATTTTGTGATTCTGAAAAGAAATGATGGTGGTGTTGTTAGATTTGGTGACAATACTCCTAAGATTATCATTGGAGTTGGATCTATTTCTCTAGATGGAAAGACTAATAACGATAATGTACTACTTTTTGATGGACTTAAGCATAATTTGTTGAGTTTTGGGTAGCCACTAGACAGAGGTTATCAATTGAAATTCATTGATGAGAAATGTTTTATCAGAAGTAAATCAAGAGACTTGATCACATCTGGTACTAAATATAGAGGTAATGTATTTGAATTGAATACATTTGAAGCTTCTTGTTTTATTGTGAAGGTTGATAACAGTTGGTAAGAGATCTACCTAAGATTGTGAAACCATCTAACACTATGTGTAGAGAGTGTGTTATGGGGAAGTAGACTAGAAGCAATTTTAAAAGAAAATCTTATTCAGCAAAAGGGAAGTTGGATCTAGTACATACAAATCTGTGTGAACCTACAAGAGCAAGATCTTATTATGATGAAAGGTACTTTATACGTTTTGTTTGTGACTTTGCTAGAATGATGTGGGTTACATATTTGAGAGAGAAATCTGAAGCATTTGACAAATTCAAGTTATTCAAAGAAAAAGTTGAGAATGAATCTAGTTTGAAGATAAAATGTTTGAGATCAGACAGAGGTGGTGAGTTTACATCAAACTTATTTAATATCTACTATGAAGAGCATGGAATATTCAGACAGACATCTGCACCTAGGACACTGCAACAGAATGGGATAGCAGAGTGAAGAAATGAAACAATATTAGATGTTGCAAGAACTATGTTGCTATAAGGAAATGTATCACATATTCATTGGAGAGAAGTTATTGGTACTGTTGTGTACACCTTGAATAGAGTTTAGATTAGAGAAGGTACAAGTAAGACACCTTATGAATTATGGTTTGATCATAAACCTACTGTAAAATATTTTAGAATATTTTGAAGTAAATGTTATATCAAAAGAGATGATGAGATAGGGAAGTTTGATGCTAGAAGTGATGAAGGTATTTTCCTTGGTTATTATACTAAGAGAAAAGTATATAAATGTTTCAATTTGAGATTGAGGAAGTTGATTGAAAGCACTAATATGAGGATAGATGAAAAGTTTCAGATTCATGAAAGAATGTATGACTGTGGATAGATTGCAGAGATAAAAGAGGTTCTTGTTGAACCTGAAGACCCTTTGATGGTTAATGATGAGATTGAAGATGAATCAATTGAGCTTACTAAGACTCCTAAGACTCCAAGGTATGTTAAGAAGATCCATCTTAAAGATCAAATAATTGGTAGTGCAAATAAAGGAATGATGACTAGATCTAAAGTAAGAGATTAAATTTGTTTGATTCCTCATGTTGAACCAAAAAATAATGATGAAGCATGTAGAGATGAATCTTGGAATAAAGATATGCAAGAATAACTTGAACAGATAAAGAAAAATAATACTTGGGAATTGGTTCCAAGACCTAAGAACAAAAATGTGATAGGAACTAAATGGGGTTTCAGAAACAAAATGGATGAGGAAGGAACATTGGTAAGAAATAAAGCTATACGGGTTCGTAAAGGCTACTCGCAACAAGAAGGAATAGACTTTGAAGAAACATTTTCTCTCGTTGCTAGACTAGAGGTTGTGAGATTATTTCTTTCTTATGCTGCACATAAAGACTTTAAAGTATATCAGATGGATGTGAAATCAACATTCTTGAATGGAGATTTGGAAGAAGAAGTATACATAGAGCAACCTGATAGATTTCCTCTGACAGAAGATGAAGGCATGGTTTGTAAGTTTAAGAAAGCATTGTATGAACTGAAACAAGAACTGAGAGCATGGTATGCAAGACTGGATAAGTATCTACTTCATCTTGGTTTCAGAAAAGGTAATGCAGACAGTAATTTATATTTAAGAACTAATGAAGATGGAATTTTGATCATAGAAGTTTTTGTTGAAGATATCATTTTTGGAGGCAATGATAAGATGATTAAGAATTTCTCTAAAGAAATGTAAAATGAATTTGAAATGTCAATGATTGGAGAGATGAACTTTTTTCTTGGTTTGCAAATTAATCAAAGTAAGAATGGAATTTTTATATCTCAGACCAAGTATCTTAAGGAAATGTTAAAGAAGTTTGGAATGGAAGATTGTAAACCTATTGGGACACCTATGGTGACTGGATATAAACTGACTAGTAATGATGAGACTCAAAGTGTTTTTTAGAGAAAGTATAGGTCGATGATTGGTGGTCTACAATATCTAACTCACACTAGACCAGATATTTCCAATGCAGTTGGAATTGTGGAAAGATATCAAGCAGATCCTAAAGAGTCACACCTTGCTATTGTGAAAAGAATTTTCAGATACTTGAAAGGAACAATAAAATACAGATTGTGGTATGAAAAATTAGATGACTTTAATTTATAGACTTACAATGATGCTGATTGGGAAGGTAATGTGGATGATAGAAAGAGTACAAGTGGTGGAGCATTTTTCCTTGGGAAAGGGCTAGTTTCTTGATTAAGTAAGAAACAAGATTGTATTGCTCAGTCTACTGCTGAATTAGAGTATGTTGTTGCTGCAATAAATTGTACACAAATTGTTTGGATGAAATAAATGTTGAAGGACATTGGAATAACTTTTGAAGAGCTAGTGGTTATCTATTGTGATAACACTAGCATAATGAATATGTCAAAGAATCTTGTGATGTATTCAAAGACTAAACATATTTCTATTAAGTATCATTTCTTGATGGAGAAGGTAGTAGAGAAAGAGATTAGACTGGAGTATATTAGCACAAAGGAATATATAGCAGACATATTTACAAAACCTTTTCCAAAAGATTCTTTTGAATATCTCAGAAGCATGCTTGGGGTGACAGCCTCTCATAGTGGTAATTGATTGATGTTGGAATACATCAGTTTAGTGGCCTTTAGAGCTATATCATTTTCTGGACTTGGTGTATGGATCTACTCCTCAGGGGGAGTGATCGCAGGAACACTATGGAGCACAGTTGGGTGATTTTGCACCTAGTTGTTAGACATAAAGATTTGAAAAAGATACACCTTACAAAAGATTATAGATGATTTATGGCACCCTTTTCCATTGCTGCCAAAGGGGGAAAGATTCTATGTGAAAATCCCTACTATTTTGGGAGATTTGTGTTGAGGATATTGAGAAGATTGTATTGAGAGAGTACTTTTTGGGTTGATGGATTTTCCCATATGTTGTCATCAATTCCAAAGGGGGATATTGTTGGATGATATCAGATTTGGGTACTACTGATGCTATTGATATTCATGTTTTGTCACTGATGTCAACATATGTTTATGTGGAGTGAACAAATTGGTTATTACTACTGCATTTCACTGATAGAAGTGTACAAACATTGTACGGATGAATTAGAATGATTGAAGATAAGGATATGAAGAAGGATGTGCGATGACATTATTCCTAAGGTCACTTGGCTTAATATTTCATATTGGTGATGTTACAGATGTTTTAGTGAAGACTGGTTTATGGACTCTGACAGTGATGCTTGACAGAGCAGGTCACTGTGTTTTGAGTATATCTTACAGGCAAAGATCTTTTAGGTGATGCGTGCTTAAGGGATGATAGAAGACACATTGAGGAATGTTCATTGTTGATTGATTGTCATGAACATGTTGGTGATGTCAGCTGTGGTGTGTATTTTGGAGGAGACCTATTTGGTGGTCGATTTCAGTAATGTAGCGTGTATTATGGATTGTAAGCGTGGATTGCAGATCTTGGAGTATATATGATGTATTTTAATTGATGTTTACTTGTTTTAGGTACCTTGTGTATCTTAAAAAGGAGTTAAATAATTATTTGTATATTGGGAAAGCTTAATTGGTCGACCTAATCAATTATTGTAATAGGGTATATATGTGAGATTTTTTCTTTTGAAAAGATGTATGTATGATGAGAAGGTAAATGTGAAGATAGAGAAGTGTGGGAGTTGTGAGGCTTGTTTGGATGTTGGATGTAGAGTAGAGTTGGTCATTATAATACTTAATTGGAACTGACCAAGCAAAGACAGTTGCTATTAGATAGTTCACTGGATTGTATATTTTTTATATACACTTGTTCGGATTGTTAGTCCTTGAGGGTGACTTTAACATTCTCTGGGTAGTGTGCCTTGGCAGTGAGCCCACTGTTACTCTTGACTCCTAATAGGGTTTGTCCTTTAACAGGGACTATGTACTATAATATTGTAATAAGCTCCTAACATGGCTACATCTTTTAACATGGATACTATACTCTTAGTACATCATTTGTAGGTGTTAACTCCCACCAAGGTTTACCTTTAACAGGGTTTCCTCGACAACAAGTATTGTGTTATTGTGTTGGCAATTACTGTGTTATCATTTGCATTGCATTTTTGTTTTTAAAGTTTAAAGTTTAATATTTTGTATCACAACTGAATCACCCCCTCTCTCAGTTGTGCTTGTGGACTGTTATTCCTTAACAGAAGAAGCATGTAATGATCATAATTGGATAAGAGAAATGAAAGAAGAACTTGATTAGATAGAGAAGAATCAGATTTGGGAACTTGTTCCCAGACTGACTGACAAGAATTTCATTGGTACAAAATGGATATTTTTAGAACAAGTTGGATGAAAATGGAAAGGTAATAAGAAATAAGCAAATATTGGTATGCAAGGGTTATACTCAGATTGAAGGAATTGATTTCGATCATACTTATGCACTTGTTGCCTAGATGGAGGCGATTTATATATTCTTAGATTTGAAACATTTAAAAACTTCAAGGTTTATCAAATGGATGTTAAGACAACATTTTTTAATGGAGAACCGAAGGAAGAAGTTTACATCAAACAATCAGAAGGTTTCAAGTCTGGAAAGAATTTGATTTATGTCTGCAGATTGAATAAAGCATTGTATGTATTAAAGCATGCACCCAGGGCCTAGCATGACAGATTGGATAAGTACATGATTGGACAAGGATTTTAGAAAGAATAATATGATAGCAATATATATTAAAGGATTTATTCAGATCATATTTTGATTGTTGTGGTTTATGTTGATGATATTATTTTCTGAGGAAAAGATGATTTGTGCAAGATTTTTGCAGAAAATCACAGAAAGAATTTGAGATGTCTATGATTGGTGAATTGAATTTATGTCTTGGATTGTAGGTAAATCATAATAGTAAAGGAATTTTCATTCTCAATCCAAGTATGTTATGAAATTCCTGAAGAAGTTTGGTTTGGAGAATTCTAAACCAACATGTACTCCTATTATTACCAGATGTAATTTGACTAAAGAAGATGATTCACCGAAGGCTGATACAAGTAAGTACAAATCAGTGACTAGAGGATTGTTGTATTTGATTGCTACTAGATTAGATATTATGTACGCAATATGTTTGATAGCCAAATTTTAACAATAATCGAAAGAGTCACATGTTATGGTAGTAAAGAGAATTTTTAGATACTTGAAGGGTACATAAGAGTTTGGATTATAGTATCCAAAAGGTTCAGATTTTACACTAACAACTTATACTGACAATGATTGGGATAGATGTCTGGATAACCAACAAAGTAATAGTGGTGGAGCTTATTTCCTTAGCTTACAGTTGGTTGCTTGGTCAAGCAAGAAGCATGATTCTGTAACATTATCAACTATTGAATTAGAATACATTGCAACATCCTCATGTCGTACTCAGGTATTATGGATGAAACAAACTTTGAAGGATATAGGGATAAATTTTGATGAGTCAATTTCAATTATGTGTGATAATACCAGTGTTATAAACATTTCAAAGAATCTAGTGAAACATTCCAAGACAAAACATATATCTATCAGATATCACTTCTTGAGAGAGAAGGTATTGCAGAAGGAGTGTTATGTATGTGGAGCCTAATTAGACTCAGTTTCTTTCGGCGCGGTTTCCCCCCCAGACATATCTATTTGAGCCCCTTGCGGGGTCAAGGGGCAAAGCCCCTGATGGGGTCAAGGGGCAGCGCCCCAGGGCGGGGTTGAGGGGCAGCGCCCCTCGACACCAACAATGATTTAATAATATTGTACAGGGTTGACCATTGATTTTCTATTAGTCAGAGTATTTTTTGCCCTAATTAGGTTAGGTCAAATATGCTTGTGAAAAGGGATTAGGGTTTCGAGATTTCATTGTATGAGGGATTTTCGTAGCTTCCTATGACGGTATTGAGTTGCAGGTTTCAGATTGTAATCGCTGGATAATAATAAAGATATTGGACTCGCTGTTGGTGGACATAGCCCAGGGATTGGGTGAACCACGTTAAATCTTTGTGTCATTTGTGTTCTCTTCCGTGTTTGTATTTGCATTTTTCTTCTTATTATTCTAACAAGTGGTATTAGAGCAAGGTTTTTTCATTCGTTCTTTCATCTATTCTCTGAAGCAGGTCTCACGAGTTAGTGGGAGAGTCTCTCGGTTAAGTGGGAGAAATGGCAGACGAGGGTAGGTTGAAGGTTGATAAGTTTAATGGGCAGAACTTCCAGTTATGGAAGATGCAAATGGAGGACTATCTCTATCAGAAGGATCTATGGTGGCCATTAGAGGGAATAGCCAAGAAAGAGGCAACAATGTCCAAGGAAGATTGGGATATTTTGGATAGGAAGGCACTAGGGAGTATTCATTTATGCCTAGCACAATCGGTGGCATTCAATATTACTAGAGCAACGACAGCTAAAGATCTGATGGAAACCCTAGTGAAGTTGTATGAAAAGCCTTCAGCTTCAAACAAGGTATTTCTCATGAAGCGTTTATTTAACATGAAAATGGTAGAAGGTGGATCAGTCAC
>MU227608.1:610074-628218 GCA_018584345.1 Thuja plicata | reverse complement strand
GATCAGCCTTCCTCTCAAGTTGATCTCCTTCTTTTTATACCTTCAATGGCCGGGGGTTATTCTTCTTTATTGAGAAGGAATGCACCCTTTCCAATAGGCTCGCTGCCCTCATTTAGTTGCTACCTTTCCTTTAATTAATGCTGCCGACTAGAATGCTGGTTCGTAATCAATCCAGTTGGCCCTCTGAAAGGGTTGCATTTTAAAATTTTAAATGTTCCTTAGTAGGTTGCCATCTATTTAATAATTGATGTTATTATTAATATTTATTTAATATTATTTTTTTATGTCTTTATTCCTGGTTGGCCCTAACTATCCAGTTGCCCAGGGTTTAATATTTATAGGTGCAGTTTTGTGATCTGTTTTGGCGAGGACATGACATTGTTCAGCATGACTTGGCAACAATGAAAGATCGTGGATGGGTTTTCAAAGCAGGAATTTGAATTGTTTTCTCTGGTTCCTCTGGCTTTGACTGGCGTTTTGGGAATAAAGTCTTTCTTTTTGGTTTTTTGCAAGTTTTATAAATGTTTTTGTGATTTTGTTTTTTCTAATTTTTTTTGGTTTTCCAATAAATTGAAATACAAATGCAAGAAACTGCTAACTACTGAATAACAAATGTCAAATAGCTATAAACGAATTGGCACACCACAAAGTAATAAATATAAACTTTTATTCCAACCCAGCTAATGCTAACAATCCGTACCAGGGCTTTTCAAGTCAGATTTGTACATCAGCAAATAAGACATGGATAAATTCCAAACTGATCTGAAGGCAACCCAGCTGAAAATGTACTGCTGTAGCGTCCAACTTGCTGGAAAATAGTGAAATTCTCTGCTACCTAGACCCCACATCCAGCTAGAAATGGTATTGGGCTCCCAAAGGAATGGTACGGCTGGGTATAAAGCATCCACACCACCAAAATCAAATCTTCCAACTCCCATTCTGAATCAGACCCTGCAATCAGTCCAAACCCTAGCTGAAACAGTGAATTTCCTGTCAATTCAAGGTGTTAGTTTTCTCCTGGTGAAGTAGGACCAGCTATGAATGAAAACAATTTCCTTAACTAGCCTCCATCGATCTGATCTGTACTTCTGAGATGAAATTTCTACCTCCTCTTTCAACCAAAGTAATTACCACAACAAAATCATCCAAAGTGCTCTAATCAGCTGATAATTCAATGTAATTCCTCTCTACAGGCAAGCTGGGGGTACATCCAGCCTGTAATCTTCAAGATTTTTCGTTCTTGAAGAAAAATATTGCTGCAACCGTGCAAAATCAGAGCTCTGCCAAAGTCTGGAATGAAAACAATAAACTTGGATGGTGAAAATGAGTCTCCAAACTTCTTTTATTCTTCCCCAAGCCAAATCGACCAGCATTAGGGTTTATTTTATTGACTTTTAATATAATTTATGCCCTCGTAAGAAAATCAACCTCCAAGGTACAACTTTATATTATTTTATTGGCCCCCCTTTAATTTAAACAACTTATGTCCATACGCCTAGGGAATGGGGCTGTATTTTATTATAACTTATTAAATTATAAAGTGACTTTATAAAATCACTTCAATATTAATTTATTCAATACCAACTTAGGAAATAATACATTAAATACAAATCTGGACTCAGAACTGAATTCCGACTGAAGCCCTGTAATCACTGATGATGCATGAGTCTTGCAAGCCAACTGGCAGTTCCTCCTAAAAAGTAGGGACCCACCTTAAAAAATAGGAACCTATCTCCAAACACCTGAAACTGCTCAAAAAGGATCCCGCTCTGCTCCATGGTCCCTTGGGTGGTCATCCAGTCAATTGCCAGTTCTCCCTAAAAAATAAGAGACCTCCCTAAAATGTAGGAACTGCCGTCTGAAAGTCCAAAACGGCTCACAGAGCCCCTGCAAAGCTCCATGACCCTCAGAATGAGTCCCCTAACCATATTCTTGACCTACGGGAACTCGAATGATAGGTTAACCCTCTTTCCAATTGCTGATCAGTCTAATGAGGGGACATGATAAACAAATAGGCAATTAACAAATTACATTGTATCATTAGAGAGATTCATAATATTTCCAAGATTGGTTTATAGTAAGAGTATCTTTGTTTGTGATCTTGGGAAGGTTGGATTGTAATGCTCCCTTTTTGAAATGAGGCTATATGTATGTATGTATATATTTGAAGTTTAATCAAAAGTTAAGGGACATGTGACGAATTGTGACTATTAATGTTAACAAGATTTATAAGAGACACCAAACTAGGAGAAGGAAGAATCATTTAAAGAGTACATCTTTTATTGTCTGATTATTACTCCTTTGGAGCATTGGACTATGGTCCATTTAACCTGAGGATGAAACCCCTCATGGAAAAAAATTAAAGGGTGAAACCCTTTTATTTTCCTTGTCACGTTTGTGGACAAAAACCCTTGACTCAGGCAGATTAAGGAATTATTTGCAAAAGACATTAATTTGATGTAGACTTTAAGAAAATTGACAATACTACAAAATGTCAAAAAGTAATACCTGATATAAGTTTGGAAAGATTTTTGTGCATCCAAAGCAATATAATGAATTTAATTTTGACCTTAATTATATCAACAAATTGAAAGTCTGGAATTCTTATTAATAATCTCAATTGTGCAAGTTTATATTCCATGTGCTAGGGCTTGAAATTAAAAGAATTAGAAAGAGGACATCACGGGCAAGTCTAATAGATAGGTATTCTCACTAATTCTCTTTAGTATTTTGCAAGGCTTCACTTTTGTAGGGTTTAATTTGTTGGAAGTGCCTTGAGGAAACCTTTCTTGATGCAAATGCACTATGACTTGCTCACCCTTCTCTTACACTTTCTCTCTCTGATGCAAATTAGCACCCTTTTCATATATCTCATTGGCTAGTTGCAGCTGGTGCTTCCCTTGCTGTTGCACTTCTTGGATATGCTTTGCAAAGTCTACTCCGTTTTGACTAAATAAGATGAACAACAACCTTAGGATTACTTCCCAAGACAATCTGAAAGGGAGACTTTCCAATAGACCTATTGATGCCAAAAATAAAAGCAAACTCAGCCTGCACCAGAACCAAATTCCACTCTCTTGGATTCTCACCAACTATGCATCAAAGCAAATTACCCTAACTTCTGTTTACTGCCTCTATTTTCCCATCCACTTGAGGGTAATAGGCTGAAGTTCTGAACTATGCAGCAGTTTACTGTCAAGCTCTCTCCACAAAATCCTCCAAAAGTGACTCAGAAACTTTGTATCTGGGTCACTAGTAATAACCTTTTGCAGTCCGTACAAGCGGACAATCTCTTTAAAAGCGTCTGTAGTCTTTTCGCACGGAATGAAGTGGGCCATCTTTTAGAATCAGTACACAACATAAAAAATGTAATCATTTCCTTGCTAAGCACAAGGCAATACCAAGCCAAAATCCATAGAGATGTCAATCCATTGTCCCTTGGGAACAGGTAAGAGTTTGTGTACAAGCCTATGATTTACTGTCTACCTTTGGAGACCTGCCAAAATCTACATGTAGAAACAAACCTCTTCACATCCTTTTCCTTAATTGAGGCCAAAATAATTTCTCACTTATCAAGCTGTAAGTTGTCCCTTTCAAAGTATACCCCAAGCCATTTTTTCCCTCTTAGACCCTGTGGGTATACAAAGTTGGAGTCCTCAAAACAAAAATTTACCTACCAATAAGTAGTTTTTAGAGAATTCTCTTCTTGCGATTGCAGGGCTGCTGAGAGCAGCAATTGCTTTGCTGAAATTAGGATCAAATGCGCATTTTTCCGTCATTTCTTCGAATCCAACAATTTTGTTGGTCATTGAGACTAGTAGGTGATGCCTCCTACTTAAAGCATCGGCCACCACATTAGTTTTGCCACTCAAATCTTGTACTACAAATGTATAACTTTGCAAAAAGGAGACTAATTTGGCAAGCATATGTGATAGTTTGGCTTGAGATTTGATGTGTTTCAGCACTTGAATGTCCATCAACAAGATGAATTTCTTATGTAACAAGTACTAGTAGTGTCTCCATTGTTTCAATGTTTAAACATAGCTTACAATTCTTCATCATAAGTACCATACCTCTTTGTGGCATCATTTAGTTTTTCACTAAAGTATGCAACTGGCTTAATTTCAATTCAATGAAGTGCCAATGGCCCCTGCTGAAGCATCACACTTGATGGTAAAGATCTTCACAAAGTGTGGTAAGGCAAGTATTGAGGCTTTTGTCACCTTATTTTTAAACCACTCAAGTTTATCTCAGTCACTTGAGTCTAAGAAAATAACTTCCATTTGATGCAATCAGTCAATGTAGTCCTTATTCTGCTGAGATTTCTCATGAATCTCTTATAAAAGTTCACAAAACCATGAGAACCCCTCATTTCTGTAATGCTTTGAGGGGTAGGCCATCCAAGTATAGCCTTAATCATTTTGGTGTCTATGCTTACTCCTTCCACTGAAATGACATTTCCAAGGAAAACCAATTTGCCTCTACAAAACTCACGTTTCTCAAGATTTACAAACAATCTTTCCCTTCTAAGTGTATTGAACACATTTTGTAAATGCTTCAAATGCTCATTCATGCTCCTGCTGAAACTCAGAATGACATCAAAATAGATTATGACATATTTACCAATGTAGGAAAATACCTGGTTCACAGTGGACATGAGAGTGGCAGGGGCGTTTAACATTCTAAAAGGCATTACCAACTATTTGTATAAAACTATCCTTGGCCTTGAATGCTGTCTTGCATTCATCTCCTTCTTGGATTCAGATCTGATGGTAATTACTTCTCAAATCAAACTTGGCAAAAATCTTAGCTCCTGACAGGCAGTCTAGTATGTCATCCATTTTAAGAAGGGGGTATCGGTACTTTACTGTGATCTTGTTGATGCTATGGGCTCCACACACTCTCTACTTGCCTCTATTTTTAGACGAGAGTAAAAGCGGTGTGGGACAGGGCTCATGCTTTCCCTTATGAACCCTTTTCCTAACAATTTGTAAATCTACCTTCTCATATCTTCATTTTCTTTTGGAGATAATCAATATGCAGCTTGGTCGGGAAGCTTTGATCCTGGCACCGATTCAAATTTCAATATAGTGTGTATACCTTGTGAAGGAGGTAAATCAGCTAGCAGCTCTTTTGAGTTATGTGAGAATATTCTTTTAACGACTTTTCCACCTTTGGTGTAGGTTGGATCCCACTGGTCTCTGGCTTCTCTTTGGCATAGTACACGACAAGCCAATCCCTTTTTCTCTTTGCAGAATTTTTAATAGCACATTGATACAAGTGACAAAGCTCACATTTCAAATGCCTCCACTGCTTTCCACGGTTTTAAGAGTGTTTTCCTTCCTTCATGCTGAACTTCATGTAATATCCTGAATGGGATACTTTATAATATCTTACCAAATTTAATTTACTTCACATAATTCAAATTATAATGGCTGCTTGCTCACAAAGTGGTTGAAATGATAAGCCAAATGCTGCAATCTAAATGCCATGACATTTTTATGGCTGCGATTATACACAATATGTGCACAGAATTATTTATCAGCTTCCAGAATAATTTAGCTTATTCCAACTGCAAGTCTGCAAGAATTGATTTGTCATGAAATATCAGCTTGCACGAGGCTGCAGCTGTATAAAATCTAACAACAACAACTGTAATTTAGTATGATACTTCAATCAATTAACCAGTCCTTAGAATGCCACAGCCATGATTGGCATAAACCTCCTTCAAAGGCAGTGATCAGATTTGCTGGTGAAAAGCAACTGTTATTAACTTGAAATCTTTATCATATCTACTAGAAAATTCAAAATCAGTCAACTCTGCTCAATGATGGTTTCTATGTGAAATCAGTCCAAGGAATTATGTGTTTTGATTTTTCACCCTTTAATTCCAGACCTAGTGGGTTTTCATCCTCAGGTTAATTTAACCATAGTTCCATGCTCTAACAGGAGTAGAAATCAGATAATAAGATGTCTTCTCAATCTGTCTTCTCCTTGCTTGGCCTCTCTTAAATAGAGCTTTCCTCCAAAGGATGCATCTCTTCAAATGCCCTTTGATTGATATTATTAAAATTAAACTTTAAGTATAACTTTCTTTTAAATATTTTGATATTATTAAAATTAAAAGTATAACTTTATTTTAAATATTATTTTATATTTTATTCGCTGGCCTTATTGCTTATGCCATATCATTATGGCCTAACTTTTGAAAGCTCGTGCTATCATTTCTTAAAGCTACACCATCTTTTGTTATGGTTATTCTGTGTTAGAATGTTTTGCTATGTTTTACAGTCCATCTTTAATGTGTGGCATGCTAGGTATATATGTCCAGTTTGAATTTTTAGATACCTGTGCTAAATCCTTTGTCGCAGTTGTAGGAGGATACACCATGCTCTCGCTCATCAAATGCTGTGCAATATTTAGATATTGTAACATTAATCTAGGAAGGTTAATGTTGGACAATTTATATGGCCTGAACCATTGCACAAAAGGTTGTGTGATAATTGAGATGTTACGCTGATGCAGGAGCATCCTGGGTGAATCAGCGATCTGCATCAACCATTTTTTTTTTCCATTTTGTTTGTTTCAGTTTTCGTTTGTTTGGCATCTCTCTGTTCTATTGACTGTGACAAACAAGTTAAAATCTTGCCTCTTCTCTTTGGCGGTCAGCTGTGAGTTTTAAAACCAGGCATGGACATCCATCAAGAGAAAATTTTGTTAGATGTTTAGTGGTCACTGCCCTGCCGTATGTGTATGCAAAATGTGGAAGAAGAGACAGGCATGTAAAACTGTTTGACAGAATGCCTAAACAAGTTTTGATCTCAATTGCAACACTTGCAAGATACGTGCAAAATGGATTTTTAGAAAAGACTCAAATAAATGCAACTGGCTGAAAAATCAACCGAGAAAACTTTGTCAACAGTCGTCAACGTGTGCCAAGATAATGAAACTGTCAGGGGGAGTTGTAACATTTCTTGATTTCAGTTCAATTTGTGAGGATAACAACCGCTAGCCATCGTGTGAAAAACAGAGCTCAGTTTTAAGACAGAAGGGACAGGATGGAAGAACCACCTTCAAGAAAGTCATTGAGCTCTCAAGCAAGACAGACTTGAGTGATGCCACGCAGGGGAGGAGGGGAGCCCGTGGAAGAAAATAAGAAAGCATTAAACAAACCTCCCAAAGGGAAGTTGAAGAGGACAGGACAAAAGAAAATAAAAGCACTAGGAAATAACAGAGTGGGGGAGTATAGAAGTGGGGCATGCAGACACAAGAAGGGAGTTGCGTGAGTGGTGTGTGGGGCAGCAACCCCAAGAGAAGAATGTGTGCTGCTTGAGTATCAGTGAAGAGGTAGGGCTATTGTGGAAGCGGTTCAAGAAAAATAAAGGGTTGGGCATAGCGAGAGAGAGGGAGAAGAGACTGCGAGGAATTGTAACAGAGGAAGAGAGACAAAAAGAGGCCATTGGCAGGCCAATAATGTTAGAAATATGTTTAAAGATTTGATATTAATAAATTATTGTTCTTGGGTGCATTTTTGTGTTGATGATGAACAAAGATTTATGTATTATTATTTGTGTTTTTGAGTTTTGAAAGTGCAAAACAGCGGGAGTTTCCTCTTTATGCTTCAAATGGTATCGTAGCTAGTGGTCTTGAGTGTGTGGACAGATTGCCGAACATGAGGCAGTCTACACCAGGATGAGGATGAAGAGTGGCATTGCGCATAGGTAGAGGGCCGAATGTGCGGCAACCTTTGCCAATACCTACGGGTGAAGAGTGAATTTGTGTGAACAGATCGCTGACTGTGAGGCAGTTCGCACTTGAGAGTGTGAAGTGGTTGTGGAGGGCTCAAAATCATTGTTGCAGGTGTCCGAAGTCCTGATCATTTGAGAGATTGAAGCTGCAAAGAAGAGAGTGAATGTGTGAGAAAGATTGCAGCAGATGAAAGGACGAGTCCGAAGAAGAGGACGACGTGGCTTGTGAGGAGGCTCATGTTGATTTTATTTTTGGAATGATATTAGAAGGAGAGCTATGGGATGTGGAGATTCTTGTTGATGAAGGAGAGTTGCAGCCAGAAGAAGAAAGAAGCAAGAGAAGCCCACACGAATGAAGAGAAAAGAGAGGAGAAAATGGTTGTGGTGGACCATCAGTTGTTAGATGAAAGCAAAGAATGCAATGGAGGTGAAAATACCTCACAGGTTGAGGTAGTAGAAGAGGAAGAGGTTCAAAAGGTAGAGAGGTTGTCGCAAAGGTATATGAAGGTCCGGTATTTGATCAAGGACTGGAAGAGGATTGTATATTGCTTGGAGAGGTGATCATGAAGATTGAAGAGTTGTTCACGTCGATTGAAGATGTAGCTGACCTACCCAAGGAAGCTGTAGATGTAGTGGGAGGTGATGAAGAAGCCATTGCAACAATAGAGGATGAAGCAGATGTTGCAACAGAGGTAATTATTGAATCTTCTGGGTTCTGTAAAGAGGAGACGAATAGAAGTGCGTTAGTTGCAGATGTTGTATATGGGCATATAGGGAGAGTGCAAGTGGATTTTGCAAATGTGGCATATTGGTCTTGGAAGGTTGCATGTTTGCGCATGGAAGCAATAGAGGATGCCGTTAGTGAGATTTGGTTGAGGTGGTTGGTCTATGGTGGAAGTGAATCCACATGGGTGAAGAGGAAATTGATGAACACTTGGTGGAAAACGGCTAGTGCTCCAGCTATCTCTGTCTACGCTAGTGATGGAGTTTGCTGTAGGTTGTTTCCAACCTAAAAGAGTAGTCCAACTATCTAACTCCATTTTGTGAGTTCTACTCTCAAAATTTTTCCTACCCGGCATGTCTGATGTAGGAGCACCCCGGGTGAATTGGCGATCGACATCAACCAAAAAGATTTTCCATTTTGTTTGTTT
Source organism: Thuja plicata (assembly GCA_018584345.1). Classification (NCBI taxonomy): domain Eukaryota; kingdom Viridiplantae; phylum Streptophyta; class Pinopsida; order Cupressales; family Cupressaceae; genus Thuja; species Thuja plicata. The sequence goes on along the minus strand of MU227608.1, from coordinate 619,319 downwards.
CAGTTTTGGTTTGTTTGGTGTCTCTCTGTCCTATTGTCTCTCTTTGGTGGTCAGTCGTGAGCTTTAAAACCAGGCATGGACATCCATCAATAGAAAGTTTTGTTAGCTTTTTAGTGGTCACTGTCCTGCCATACGTGTATGCAAAATGTGGAAGAAGAGACAAGCACGTAAAACTGTTTGACAGAATGCCCCAACGAGCTACGATCTCATGAATTGCTACGCTTGCAAGATATGTGCAAAATGGATTTTTAGAAAAGGCTTTCAAATAAATGCAACTGGCTGAAAAATCAACCCAGCAAACTTTGTCAACATTCTTCAACATGTGCCAAGGTACATTGATGCAAAAATACTTGCACAATCAAATCCAGAAACAAGCTTGCGATTAATGAAATTGTCAAGGGAAGCTGTAACATTTCTTGATTTCAGTTCAATTTGGGAGAATAAAAACCGGCAGCCATCATGTGAAAAACAGAGCTCAGTTTTAAGATAGAAGGGGCAGCATGGAAGAACTGCCTTCAAGAAAATCATTGAGCTCTCAAGCAAGACAGACATGAGTGACACCATGCAGGGCAAGAGGGGAGCACGTGGAAGAAAAGAAGAAAGCATTAAACAAACCGCTTAAAGGGATGTTGAAGTGGTCAGGACAAAAGAAAATAAAAGCACTAGGAAATAATAGAGAGTAGGGGAGTATAGAAGTGGGGTGTGCAGACCCAAGAAGAGAGCTGCGTGAGAGGTGTGTGGGGCAGCGACCCCAAGTGAAGAATGTGTGCTGTGTGTGTCAGTGAAGAGGTAGGGAGAGTGTGGAAGCAGTTTCAGAAAAAGAAGAGGTTGGAGAGAGAGAGAGAGAGAGAGAAGAGACTGAGGAATTGTAACAGAGGGAGAGAGAAAAAGAGGCCATTGGCAGGCCAGTAATGTTAAAAGTGTGCTTGCAGATTTGATATTAATAAATTATCATTCTTTGATGCAATTTTGTGTTGATGATGAACAGAGAGTCTCTGTTTTATTATTTGTGTTTTTGAGTTTTGAAAGTGCAGAGCAGTGGGAGTTTCCTATTTCTGCGTCATATGCTGTTTGCTTTTCTTTGATATTGTCATCAACTAACATTTTCTTTCTTGTGCCGTGTGTGGATTGGCTACAGTATGGCTTTTTACTCACATTCACTTAGTGCAAAATTACTAAAATCTATGGGAAATGTATGATAGGTGTTGGGTTTTCTTGAGGTTAAATTTTGAAGAGAGGACATTACATTTTAAGTATTCTCTCTACCCTGATGGATTGTATTCCAGTAATACTACCAAGACCTAATAACAATAAATGACATGCATCCGTTGGCACCACATTAGAGAGCACTTCATCCACAAGGACCTATTTTGAGTGTAACAAGACAGGATTTATCCACAAGCCTGTTGTGATCCTTGTTTAACCAAGTAATCTTGTACTAGTAAGATTTTGGAATGCAATCAAATTGTATTTTGCTTAGATACCCCGGGTTTCCACAACAGGGGGACAAGTAAATGAGTTTTTAGGATGGTTTTTTTTCCCTCCAGTAGGGGAAGACATTGGGGATGGATATATAAAAAATAGGGAAAATTTTAAATATATAGAGAAATTTTAAATATTCATATGAAAACATGGATAAAGCATGCTTATATACATTATAGAACCAAAACATATAACATTTGTGTTAATTCAAATTGAGAGTTCACATGAGAGTGGAAGTCAAACAAATTAAGAAAACTCAAACATTATTTAAATTAATTTAATGGGACAGCCAGGAAATGGGTTTCCGAAAGTTTCCGAGTTTATGGGATGCCCCCATTTTTCGGGACGGGTCAAATTATTCCAGGAACGTGTCTCTGGGTAACATTGGTATTTTGTCAACCATTTCTGTACTTGCCAGATTGTCAATAGATCCACCATCTATGATCACCTCAGACACCTCGTTCTTATAGTTGCGTTTCATTCAGAAGACACTCTTTCTTTCCCAATCAGCTTTAGGGGTTTATTTGTCCTTAGGTATTAAGGTTCTTCTCAACGAGCTTCTCCCTTGACTGTACTTTAACTTCTTTGTCTAGTGTTCTCCTTTTTTTGGGTTGCAATCACCCTTTTGGGTTTTTTAGGGCAATCTACAGCCTTATGGGCTTCATTACAAGTAAAACATTTCAAGGGCCTCCACTCTTCAGAAGATGGTCATCCTTATCTGCTACCTCTGAAACCTCCCTTTCCATGGAAGTTTGGCTTCACATTCTCATTGAGCTCCTCTTCTTTGGGTAGGTTTGGAGGAACTTCCTCTTTCTTTGTTTTGGTAGTTATCACCTCTCTTACTCACCAATTTGCCTTTTTGGTTTGGTTTCTCTTCTGTACTTAAAGCATATTCCCAAGTTTCGTCAACAGTACTTTCACCAATGCAACCTCATCTTGAAGTTGAAACTTTAGTTTTTTCACATACTGGTCTTCCACTTGCTCTTCACTCCCCTATATATCTGTTTAAATTTGAAGCCTCATAAACTGTTTAGTGTAAGCCTACACTAAATGATCCTTTGTTTTAAATTTTGAAATTCTTTGAACATTTTATTGCTATTAATTAGAGGGCAAGAATTGAGCTCTTAGATATGTTTTAGTATCATAGGCTGGACTCTAGTTTTATCTTTTCCTTGTCTTTTTCTCAAACTCTGCACCTTCTCCAACCATATGACTGCATGCACCTTCAACTTGGATGCAGCAATTTTCACTCGTTTTGGATCATCCTCGTCAATGTCTTCCATCTCAAAGTACTTCTTCAATTGCTAGACCTAGTCTAAAAATGCATCAGGGTTGAGCTTGCCCTTAAAATCGGAAATAACAACCTTTACCATGGACTTTTGCTTGTCAAGGCTTCAGTAAGCCTATCTAAAGGGTCCAAGACTTGAGCAGCATTTCCCAAGTTCTCCTATTCCTTTTCATATTTTTCCGATTGTAGTCTGGCCGCAATAGCCTCAAACCTCCTAAACATTTCACCAGCATTTCTTTGTGCACCTGCATCTTCTTGTTCTGTCTTCTCCAGCTCACTCAGATTCCCCTCTGGTCTATTGCTGACTGCTCTGATACCAAAATTGAGACAGATAAACCTCTATTCCCTGCAACCAAGGCTCACAAATGCTGTTCAGCCAATGTCAACAAGCTTCTATAGTGAGCCCTGTTCCTGCAAATCATGCATTTCAAGATAGTAAATAGGCCAAACATTATAGAACCAGGAGTGTAGAATCAAGAGTAGAGAGATTTAGAAAAAAACAACACAAAAAAGACAGCAGTATTAGCCTGTTTATTCCTCATTCCAAACCCAAAATTACAGTCATAAAATAAAGTTGTCTTCTCCCAAAGACAGCAGCATACCCCTCTCTTCTACCAGGCCACTAACCCCAAAGTGTCCTAACTAGGGAGACAGCAAAACGAACTCCCCAAAATATCACTGCCAGAAATGGCAATTACAAACAAAAAATCTGAGAATGCTAACAAAGTAGGAAATGGAGTAGTGGGGACCCAGCCATTTATCAGCAGTTACATTATGGTTACTTTGCCAAGTTCTCATTTTAGTCCATAATAAGGAAAATCTGGGAGGATGCTAGAAATGTACAAGAGTTGGCTTTATGACTGCCAATTACCATTCCTTTATGAGTCTGCTAGGATTTTACGAAGTTTGAATACCCTGCAGGTGATCATCTAGGAGTTGCATGGTGAATGTGTAGCCATTGATTTGAGGCTGGTAATCCTTAATATGCACTTCCCAAAGAACATTTTCCTAGAGCATAAAACAAACGAATGGTAATCAACTAGTTCAATTGATATATGCATTGATTAGCTGTCTAAGATTGCCCTAACATGAAACAGGAAATAGCAGCGCGTAAGTTCTATAAGTTCTATAAGAGTAGTTGTTCTGATTAGAAGTATCAAATGCATCTGGAGAACATGACTGGTTTTCTTTGTTTTTACTTTCTTCATCTGACTTGCAATTTTCTTTTATTTTTAATTGGCTTCAATTCAGCCTCATCCATTTTTCAGCTGCTTACCCACTGTGAGACAACGCATCTATAAGATATCTCCACTTTTTTTCTCCATAGGTAGAAACATCTTCATTCTTCTCTTGGTACTGAATTCACATCAGATGGGCCCTGTTCCAATAAGCGCAAGAGCTGTTTCTGGCATGAACTTTGTTAAATCCATTTGCTTAAAATTACCAAGTATACTTAAGAAATTTATTGATTCTAATATCTATTATAGCCAAAGACAAATTTTACCTAGGACTTTTTTGTTTATGACTATGAATTTTGGATTATGTAGATTGCACTTTAGTGAATATCAGAATAATATAACAATTGATTTTATCACAAGCATTCATATCTGTGGGAGATGTTGATAATGTGGCTTTAATGACAAAAACAATTTTCATAACTGTTATATCCGATTAAAGCTTTAATTTTTGTCATTTGAGCTAGGTTGAGTTTGAGTTTGGAGAGGCACAGTGTAAGTGTTAGAACAAGACTTATGTGCTTTGATCAATGCTGTGTCACAAATGACTGTTTTTGATTAAGGTAAACACTTCTGACATGTCAAATTAATTTAAACTAAATCAAAATGTTAGGTCTGTATTTAGTTTCAGTTTAACCAATAGAAAATAAAGTCTCAACAATATTACAACAAATCAAATGGTTTGTAGAATACCACCAGTTAGAGATTTAGAATGCTGGACATTATGTAGTCCTCCTCTTCAATTGAAGATGACAACAATAGATATTTAATCCAGGCCCATGATCTGGACTATCATGTACATTTTGTTGGACATCTAATTACAATGTAGCTGTAGCTTGTATGTTTATAGCGTCATATTACTTAAGTAAATTTTTTTGTGCCATCCTGCATGACTATTAATTATAGTCAATTTCCAAGGTTGAACGATATCTTGCGTATTTTTCTAGATTGGTGAGATTTAGTTGTGAACAAATTGGCATCAATGATTTGGTGAGATTTCCAACCACCTTTAATGGATTTTTAACCACCTTTTGTTTCAGAAATTTTATTGTTTCAATTTGGTCTTTTTGAACAGCTGTTGTTGGAATGCCAGTGGTTTGTCGTCACATTACTTTTGTACATAACTTTATGGCAGTTAATTAATTGATTCAAACTCTTCAAGCTGAATTATGAGTGTGTGAATAAGCTGAATTTGATCCTAATTTTGGATTTTGCAGCTCTCAGTGAGAAACTGTTTTATCAGGGGGTCAGTGGTCCGATATGTTCAACTGCCACCCGATGGTGTGGATGTTGACATTTTGCATGACGCAACAAGGAGGGAAGCACGTGGAGGTTGATGTTGATCGCATCAGTTTTCTTTAATCAAGTCCATTTTGGTACTTAAATTAAAAATAGGACATGTTCACAAATTGTTCATGCGGTTTCTATAAGGTCTTCACTAGAAATACAGAAGATTAATGCTTTGCAGGAAGGTTTGATTTTGAAGATGTCTTCCTGTAATTTCTTATATATCTTTGATGTATAAGGTTGAAACTTGCTTTCACAAATATTTCAGCTGTTTATAATTTATTTTGCTACAGTTCTAGGTGGAGCTAAGAAAATCGCCGAATCATTAGGCGGTAGAAATCCTTGGGTTGCTTGTTTATTAATTATCAGTCATGATTTATTATAGCAACTACTCTTAATTGAATCTCAGGGAACAGACTCTTATATTATCACTTGTTCACAAATATTTAAATTTCAACTACTCAGCAGAATTATAATTCAAAATTCTAAGTATGAATGTTTGTAAGCCAATTTTGTCTGAGGGCTTGTGGTGTAATGGTGAAGTGATTTATTTGCAAAGAGAATGATTGAAATTCAAATCCCCATATTACAATAAAACAACCCACAACATGACAGGCACTTGTAACAACAAATTCAAGCTTAGGGCTAGTTCATTGCTGGAACTGGTCTCTGTCTGGCAATGTTTCCTGTTACTCTTATGCAATAAAAGTTTGTAAGCTAAATATCTTCTCGATTTACCTTTTGTTATCATTTGTTAATTGAATCACAAAACCCGTTGTATGAGCTATACAAGAAAATATTGCACCCAATTTACAATAATTGTTATCATATGGTCATGTAATGTGAGTTGCTAGAAAATTCGTAGTATAACTAGTAGATCTCTGTATACATAAAAAATGATAGATATGGCTGGATTTGGGAGTATTTAGTATCTTTCCTCTCTGAGTCGTGATGATTAATGATAAATGCCCTTTCTCTTTTAAAGAAAATATATGGTTGGATGTGAGAGCATTATATTTCATGCTTTTGTTGTGTCTCAAGAATTAATGATAAATGTCCTTTTTTCTTGATAGTTATAACAAATGACAGGAGAATTTATGCACGTATTCTCTTATACGCTGCCAGTGGCAATGGAATGTACATAAACTCTATTAGGAATTCTTAAGAGGAACTAAATAATTTCAAACGATGCTTTTAGATGTGTAGAGGTAATAGATAATGCAGTTAATCTGTAGTTGGATAAACCATAAACTGTATTAGGAATTCTTAAGAGGAACTAAATAATTTCAAACGATGCTTTTAGATGTGTAGAGGTAATAGATAATGCAGTCAATCTGTAGTCGGATAAAATTTGAAATCCAGCAATGTATGCAATTTCTTGTTAACAGATGCGCAGCAATGCTGAAAGTTTGGACTTTAGTCATTGTAATTTAATGAGCGAATTTGATCAATACACCCTCCATATCAAGATGTCAAAAAATTGGAAAATCAAGGATGAAGGAGAAACTGACGAATATATATGATCTCATGCTAGTATATGCATGTAAAGATACTTTTGTTGCAAACGTTCATAGCTTTGGGGCATTGTTTTGTTTTCTGTATTTCCCTTTTCAACGGTAGGACTTCTCAACAATCATTTGAACTTTTGTGACATAATAATTATGTTTGGTAAGCACTTGTTGTGCAAGCGTGGTTGGTAAACACAAAGACCCTAGAAGGCTTGACATGATAACCCTAATATTAGGAAATTTTAGTATATGGGCACATATATTGTTGGACATATCTTTTACCAAGCTAGCTCTTCGACTATAAATCGTTGGCTAGTAGATATATTAATTGACGTTGAGCGGCTTTTATCGAGTAAGTCATTGGTTATCATTTATTGTGGGGTTAGAGTACGTGGATCATTTTTTTGTGCTCGGTATTACGTAGATAGACCATTGGAAATGTTTTGATACAGCCTCCCATTGGTTTTGAAATTAGGAAACTAAAAGAGGTAGAAAAGAGGTTTTCTATGTATGATAAGGAGATGCTAGCAATCGTCCATTATCTCAAATTTTAGATGATACTTGGTGTGACAAGTTTGTGGTTAAGGCTGATAATAACAATGTTAATTTCTTTCTCAATTATATTGAATAATTGACCTAAATGATAGACAACAAAAGTGGTTTGGTAAGTTACAAGCATATGATTTTGATATTGAGTATGTGAAGCTAGGTATAATGTAGTAGATGATGCATTATCTCAAAGAGACATACAATCTCTACTGATTGGGTCACCACCATCATATCCAAGCATACCAAGAATGATTTTACAAAGTTATTGGATGGAAGAGTACGAGATGATATGCCCCAAGTGACAAGATACCCAATTTTGTATGAAGAGGATATATTCGACTTTCAAGTCAAAGGGAAATATTTTAACGACTATGCATGATACTCTTTTGTTTGGGGATTTAGAATATTTTTAGACATACACACATTTTAGAGAGTTTCCCTTAGAAAGGAATGAAAAAGGATGTGCTCAAACACATTAAGGAATACCCATTTTGTTAGTAGATCAAGACAAACAAGCCTATCTCACAAGCCTACTTTAGCCATTACTAATTCTTGAGAATAAAATGTTAAAATATTCTATTGAACTTATTATTGGGTTGCCCAAGATAAATAACAAATACTACATCTTTGTGGTGGGGAAAAACTCACCAAGTATATACATTTTTATGCTATATCCTCTAATTTTGATGCTTCCCAAATTGTTGATTTATTCAAGGAGGTTTTTTGATTACATAGGTTAAGAACATTGTTAGTGACTAAGACGATAGGTTTTAGAGTCACTTGTAGATGGATGAGTAGTCTAATGTCACAAATGGATTGAAGGGTACATAAAAATTATGCTTTTGGATAGGAAATAACTTGGGTCAATTGGATACATTTGGGAGGACATTGTTATTGTACCTCCTATCATGTGTCCTTATGTATGTCACCTTTCATGGCTTTGTATGGATATATTATTCTTACTTTTGTGGATCTTGGAATCATAAAAATAAGGGCGTTTGAAGCAACACATATGCCCAAGTCTAGATTCAAGAGGTATTGAAATCCCTCAAGGACCAATTTCAACATTACCGTAGCTAGTAGGAGCTCTATGCAAACTAATAGCATACCATAAGAGTTTACGAAGTTGGAGACAAGGTTTACCTAAGGCTACAATTCTGCAATTAGTCTTAATTGAAGATGAAAAGAGAAAAAAATTGAAACCTAGATTCTATGGTCTCTATAATATTATAAAAAAGGTGAGAGATAGCCTATGAACTAGAGCTACTTGAGAACACAAAAATACACATCTTCCATGTTTGTTACCTTCAAAAGGAATTGGGGCAAATGTTGTACCTTTGGATGATGAAGGAAGAATCATTTTAATACCAAATGTTATCATAGATAATTGAGAAAGAAAGTTGAGGATTACAACCATATCAAGTATTTTCCAAGCTGGGAGGGTCTACTAATTGAAGATGTTGCACCAGAATGATTGGACATCCGTAAGCATCCAAATTTGAATTTCTTGATGGCAAACAATCTTGAGAAATAAGGAATGTCATGTCCTCTTTTCCCCTAAGATATTTGGATTGACTCATGAGCCTTTTTTAAAATTTCCAATGGGCTTAGGTAAATATAAATGCTAAATCGAGTTCCTACATAATGGGGTCACATGCGTTATGTAACAACAAGAGCCGCAGTGCAGCGCAGTTCCTGCCAAGTGCTGGCATGGCAGTTTTGGAAAATACGAGAATGAAGGAGAAGTTAGAAATGGATATGCATGCTCTTTGGAGATATACGAGCATTGACAAAGATTATGTGAATATTTTCTGTATAGTAAGGATTTACAGTTTTGAGTTTTAAGGTTTCTTGAATATGTTTGAAAACCAAGATTAAAATCCCCAATTCATTGAA
>MU227608.1:557336-597696 GCA_018584345.1 Thuja plicata | reverse complement strand
TTGATTTGATAAATGTCCATTTGATTTGATCCATTTGTTTTGCATTGAGATGAGTTTTTAAGGCATTTGGCTGAGATTTACAATTTGGAATGCTTGAGATACACCTGGTAAATTTTAGGTGTCTACAGGTGTCACCTTAATCGGTGTTTACTTTCATAGAATTAGTTTCTCCATGGTTTTTCCCAGTTTGGGTTTCTACATAAATTCTTGTGTTCATTGTGTTGATGGTTTTGTGCTTTCATGTTTATATCTATTATAAGTTAATGATTGGTTTAATTATTTACCAGATTAACATAATTGAAGGAAAATGCTTGTTTATAACTGATTCACCCCCCTCAGTTATTTGGCCTAATCAACAATATTGCGGGGAAATATCTTACCACCATGTAGCTTTGTGTTCAACTCTCCATTTAAGACACTGGGTAGAAAAATGCCAAGTATTGAAACATCTACAATGTTGGAAGGGGATACCTTCATAGTATACAATTTGGGTCCATCAATTGTCTTTAGTGTTGAGAGAAATACATGTAGAGAGATCTTTGGAAATGTCAATTTTCACCAAAATGCGGGTATAGGTTGTATGGAGAAAATCACACGAACCCTTATTAACCCCTACAAATTTCCACATGGAATTTCCTATGGCTCCAAAATAGGAATTGCAATATAGGATTCATCAATTGGATTGAAATAAGAATGTTAGGGTTTTAACATTGGTAGATGTTGCTCATAGTTCCATTGATAGTCATAAAGGATAATGCGACACTCTTGAATATTATCAAAGAACACAAAAATACCTTGAACATGGGGATATATTTATAAATCACCTTCTAGAATGGGACTCCAAGTGTCTAAGCTCCATTGACGAAGCTTCACAAAACTTGGCCAAAACCCTTGAAATCTTCCAATTAGACCATGCCTTGAAAAATAATCAACATTTTCATCCACTTCATGTAGAATATCTTCCCTAAAAATTGACTTTTAGGGAGGACCTAGCTAGTTGAAAATTTTGAGGTGCCAATGGAGGATTAATATGCACCACAAAGGGTTTGTCACTTTGCATCCAATCCACCTAAGTTTTCTCACCCTTTCGGCCAAGGAAGGCCAATCAAATTTTGATCGATTCTTAGTGTAGGGAGAAAGCTACTCAAATTTGTAGCCCCTGGGAAGTCGATGCCCATCCTTATCCCCGCTTGCACTAGCTGATGGAGCTGCTTGGATGACCACCTTACAAAGAAATCCCTTGAACAAAGTCATCTTAGGGAGATATATAGTAGTAGGAAACCATGAAATAGAGCCTAGTTTAGGGGGAAAACGCCATTTCATTTCCCAATTTCATTATAGGGAGCCATAACTTTCAGAGAACGTAGGAGCCACAAAATCACTTTTTACATTAACATTATATATTTTTTAATACTAAAATTATATTATTATTGATAATACAATTCTATTGTATTATATTAAAATATTAGTATTTTTTAATCATTAAATAACACCATATGGGATGCACACATTGTATTTATAATAATTTTTTTGTTTTTTGTTTTTACATCTGTACACCACATTCCATATCACCCCAACCTTGGAGCTAAGGTAGACCTAAATAGTTTCAAAAAGCTTCCCAAACACCTGACATATTCAACCTCACACCTAGCATATCTATCAACCATCCCAAAACTAGGTTGCTTTTCACATACAAAACATCTCTAAAATGAAAATGGAGATAATTTGTGAGCATATAGTATAATTTATAGTTGACCACACCAATTAAAAACTATGCAATTTTAATATTGGTCATGACACAAGCCCAAATTTAGATATAGTCTGTTGACCCCTCATAGCCCCCATCTGAGCTTTCACCACACATTCTAGGCCATAATGAGCACAATGTTTCTCACCTATAATTTCTTTTGGAGAGTTCTCAGTCTTTGATGATTCTTCTTTTATGTCTTCCTCCAAATCCTCTTTCTCATCCACAAAACCCATTGAGCTTTCTCCTTCAAATGCCTCTACAACCATCCAACACCAACTTTCGACACCAAATATAGCATTTGCTTCAAGAACAACACACTCCTCTCAACAACCACCTCCCTCTTTGATAGACAAGAAGGATTTGAGGAGAGAATTAATCAGTGGTTATCAATTTATCTCCTACAATGCCTAATCACATAATACTCCTTTATGAGTGGGATCCCCAATTCAGATTCAACATTTTTTAGCACATATTTTAATTATCCTAGGTAATAACTCCAAATTAAATGCTTGCACAACACCCTTGTCATGGACTTCATTTCATTGAAATTTAACATTGTTGCCAAAAATATGGTTGCCACATTAGTGTTAATCCTATACTAACAACTTGATTTCAATAATTCATCTCCTAAAACTACCCTCACGACATGTATAATGGGACCATGGTCTTTTGTGAAGATGTAGTTCAATTTCTTTTCACCTGCCTACCCCAAGAATGATATTTGGTGCTTCTTACTAACTAGCCTAAGTGAAGTATCCATTGTTAGCCTTCACTACTCACCACCTACCTTTTAGAAAAGTGGCATCTAACTTTTCCATCAAGCTCAATCTAAAGGCTTTTCACATTTGTAATGTTGACTACATCACACACTTGCTTCTTGAGAATCCATGATCTAGCAATCAATACCTTACACACCTTGTCACTTCAATCCTGCCAACTCTACTAGATGATAAATTCTCTTGGCTTTTTGTAATGTTGCTAATGATGATCATCCTCTATGTTGAATCATGAAAGGATGTCTAACTTAATGCCAAGTTGGCTACAAAATTAACTAAATCGTTCCCTTCCTTTAAAAAAAACATCTCGCCTCCCAAATTAGTTACAAAGTTTCCAAAGTGGTCTTCTTGTGTCCTATTGCATTAGTGGTCAACAAAGTGTATCCTTCAAGATGTGGTCATTTTTCATTTAGTTATATTCCATAATTTAATCCCAACAAGGCCATGCCAAATTCTACATCATTATTTATCGTTATTCCTAGATACCAACTCTTCTCAAAAAGAACTTTGCCATTGTGATCCTGAGCTATACAACCAAGCACTGCTTCACTTAGGTTTGCCCTTCGAGGCACCATCAAAGTTAATCTCCATCAAACCTTCCTCCAGAGTCACCTAGATCACTGCACTTGAGTTTAGAGGAAGATCAACCCTCGTACCCCATTAACAACAGTGTATTTGTATTAGTACTATTATAATATAATAATAATATTATTAGTATACTATTGTTATTATATTCATAGGTCAAAATATAGTATTATTACCCTAATATATAATAGTAATATTATTATATTCTTTATATTATATTATTATTATTATAATATATTAGTATATTAATATTATTAATATCATCCTTCTCAATACAAATGCCTCCTTTACATTTTAACAAAGTATATTTTCACTTATATTCACAAAAATAAGGAAAGCAAATATTATTGGTAGGGCTTCTACGAATGCTGTAAGAATTGGAAACCAATTTTCTCCACTTGTATATGATGTTGCTTGCAATAGAAGAATTCACACATATCAAAAGGATGCTAATAAAGCCTTACTGGGTAAAACTGTGGCCAGACATAAAAACCACCCTGCTACAAATAAGGATAGGGTTTCAAATCTTCCCTCGACCAAACAAAAGGAAGGAGTAGGTCCTCCTAATAAGAACAAAATTTCAACATCTGCCGTTGAAATTTCTGGACGAGATGGGTGAAAAATAAACCCTAATCCCAAATTTGAGACTGGAAATGTGGATGAAGATTGGCGGATCACAGTTAGGAGGAAAGGAAAGCACATGCAAAATATTAATCCTAACAAAGACATAACTAATGTTGGTATATGGGTAATTCCCATTACCAACACTATACCAGTGTTCATATCGGGAGAAAATCATATAGCTCTTGGAAAGAATTTGGGGACACTATCTGTGGATAATAAGCTGTGCCTTCTAAACCCTAGTGGAAGGAAGTCAGTCAGACAACCACAACCTCAAATAACTATGGCCAAAAATCGCTTAAGGCAAGAAAATGTGGCAAGATCTAAGGTTCATAAGTTCTCCAAGGAGGCAGAGAAGTCAACCTAGTATGGAAAGGAACCCTAAAGGTCTTTGTCAGGCAGTAGATAATGTTCTTTATGGAAAATCCCCTTATCAAAGTACAAAAAATAGATCCATTGTAGCTTTGGTGAGTAATACCTACACACAAGGAATGTGGAGTCACTATAAAAGCCATGGTTTGATCGCCAAGTGGTGTGGTTTTTCTGCATCCATGAATAACATTGCTAGCTGGATGAAGGTGGCCTTTGGGGATCTGGTAAATATAACAACCTTAACTGATAATTTTTTGTATATTGATTGCATAGACACTTGTTTAAAAAACAAACTATTGTTTGGCAAACCATATTTTATGAAGGATACAATATTACATTTTTCGGTTGGAAATCTAATTTTGGTCCAAAAAACTTCAACTCTGCCAAAACACTGAGATGGATAATTATTCACAATATTCCAGTAGAACTACATAGCAAAATATTGATGAAAATAGGGGATATAGCAAGGGAAATTGTAGGTTTAGAAGAAAACTTTATGGATTCACACAATGTAAAATTTTTAGTTAACCTAGATCTGAACATAGAGACAATTAGTCCTTTTAAAATTATCACAAATCAATCCATTTACTACCTTAAACCAGAACTGTATAAAGGGGATATTGATGAAAACATAGCTATATTCAGAAAAACAACAACAACAACACTTTGGAAGAGGTAAATTTTTATTATTTTACACCAAAATCAACTTATCTTGAACATATGATTCCTTTAGATGTACAGATCAGCCTGCATAAGGAACACAGAGGCTTCATCATTAGTCACAATGAAAGAGCTAATTACAAATCTCCCTTCATCATTACTGTACCTAGACTACAAGAGATTAACAAATCTGAAGAGCAATTACAAAATGAAGGGTTGAACAAGATGGTAAACACAAATGGGGACAAATATAAGGAATTAACCATACAACCACCTCCCTTCTCTGAACTTGCACAGTTGATAGACCTAGATGTGGAGGAAGGAGATATTATAGAAGGTAATAAGGGTTTTTTTCTTCCCCACAATAAAATGTTAAGAAATTACCTCCTTTGATTGATTTAGATGAGGAGGGTGAGATCATTGAATCTGATATTAATATCAATCCAGATATGGCGTATTTGACAATCAATTACTCATTAATGGATCTAAATATACAAGGGGGCTATGGAAATATTATGACTAATTCATTAATTGAAGAGTTTGATAATAAAATGATAATGAAAGAAGCTGGGATAAGTGAGAATGGTATGGTTGCTGGGATAGAAAAGTTAAGAAAGGAGATTCTTGAAACAATAGTAGAAAGAGTTGTAGAGGACTTTTATAAATAAGAAGAAATCAACATGGAATAAGAGGTGGTATTTGGTGAGCCCATACTTATATTGGAAATAATCCAGAGGATGCATTAATCTCCTTTGACACAGATTTTGAATATGAGCAATCCAAGCTGGTAACCAATATGTATCATAATAGCACAAAAGTTCCTAATATCATGGCAATCAAACATACTGACTCAAAATCATACACAATAAATCAAAATCAAGAATATGGAAACAAATATGGAAATTTAAGGAGGATTATTAGGAGATACCATTACTGTTCATGATGTGGTAAGAGAGGAATTAATTAATTGGTACAACTTGCAGGAACAAAAAAAAATTTATTACCAATGTGCAAGAAACTATGGAATGTGCTATTGAGAAATCAAAGGAGGGAAATGACTTACCACCTCATAAGGAATCAACCATTAAGGATCTAGCTTTAATTTCGGCTAAAACTGTTAAAGAAATGAATCAAATTCCCATGGAGTTAGAGGCAGTTTATAATATAATTGGGATACAACATGACTATGATGAAGATGGGATTGATGAGGAATTCAAAGAAGTTTTTGAACAATTGGGTGAGGAATTCATGAACAAATTTACTAAGAAAGTAAACATGGATATGGAAGGGGAAGTTGAAAAGGATATAGAAATGCTGTTTGATCAATATTTGTTGGATAAAACAAAAAATAATGAAGATAAGTTAGGCATTGATTCTAATATCATTGGGGTCGATAGACCAAAATGTGGGAAAGTACATAAAAAGAGAGGAAGGAAATTAATTATTGATTTAAGGAAAATAGACGGAGAAGCTGAAAATTAGGCTAAGCTAACTACTTTCTTTCATGCAGGGAATGAGAAGTTCCTTCCCAAGGAGCAATGAGGATCATCACATGGAATGTTAGGGGCCTAAATGCCCCTAACAAACAACGCTTATTAAAGTGCAGTTTAAATATAATAGAATAAAAAATTGTATTAATTCAAGAAACAAAATTTAATAAAGAAGACATGCTTAATTTTAGTAGGAAATTAGGAATATGGAAAAAAATTAGCATTAATGTGGAATTTGCATCTGGAGGATTAGCTATGTTTTGGGATCCTAGGAAAGTTAAATTTGAAATTGAAATCAAAGAAAATAACTGGATGGGTGGATGGATGCATAGCATTAAAAGCCCTTTAACCTTTTTTATGATTAACATTTATGGACCAATAATAACCAGTTGTAAAAAGAACTTATGGACAAAAATTGGAAACTATTGTAATATTCATAATGACAGAAACTACATATTTGGAGGAGACTTCAATGTGATATTGGATGTAAGTAAGAAAAAGGGTGGAATACAAGGTGAATCTTTTTCACTCAAGGATTTTAGAGAATGGGTTTTCAATTATAACATATTAGATATCAAAATAACAATGGAAAATTCACATGGAATAAAAGGCGAGATGGTGTCAGTAATATAGCAGAAAGATTAGACAGATTCATGTTTTTAGGGGACCTTATTTCCTTTAACCATACATTTTCAGCATCAATTCTTACTCTTTCTAGATCGAATAATTTTTCGGTCAGCCTTGAAATTATAGAAGAAAGCAAACCATCTAGGAATCCTTTTAAATTTGAAAACATGTGGTTTCATGATAATTTTTTTTAGGTTTATTAGAACAATGGTGGCAAGAAGAGAAATTTGAAGGATCTAAAATGTTTATTTTTGTGTCAAAATTGAAAGCACTAAAAATCAAAATATTAAATTGGAATAAAATGCATTTTAAAAACATTTTTGCTGAAAAAATGAAGTAGAAAAGAATATACAAGATTTGAATGAAGAGGTGATAAGGGATGGTATGGATAATGAAAAATACTTTAAAGAAAAATAATTAATTTATAAATATTAGGAACTATAATCTAGGGAAGAAACCTTTTGGAAACAAAAATCCAGAGAAATTTGGCTGTCTGATGGAGATAAGAACTCCAAGTTCTTCCATAATAGTACTAAACAAAGAAGAAATGTCAACATGATTGTCAAAATAAAAAATGAAAGAGGAGACTGTTGTCAATCAAGATTGCGCCTATAGCTGGATGCAGAATCTAGCTATCCTGTTGAAACATGGAAACATTCTAGGCCAGTTGCTATTGGATCTGGGATATCACCTAATACTGATCTTTATGGTTTTCTAGGAAAAGGGAGAAAGATAACTGAAAATGAATACTAATTAAGGAGGTGATACACTAAAAATGGATACAAATTTGTCAGAATTGAAAGACTGTACCTACAAAACACACATTATTAAATTCTGCAATGATTTTCACTTCTCAACACCTAGGATGGTTTAAAATCCACTATTAGGGTTTGGTGCCACTAATAGTAGGAATTCAACCAACAAACAGGTAATTTCTACAAAAGGTTAATTCTTTATAACTTAGAATAGGAATTTATAGCAATTCACTAACCTATGCTTGAAAGGGATAAACACTTAAATGAAGAAAAATTGAAAGGATTGATGACAAAACTCAGAAAATATATGTGAATAATAAGGCCAGCTTTATTATCTTCAGAATCTGCAAAATTGGTTACAAAATACCCCAAAAAAGTGCAAAGGAACGATATGTTCACTAATACAACTTCTCTCTCCAATTATGAACCTCTACAAATGAATAAAAAGTTCAGTTATATAGCCTCCAAGTCCAATTCCGAAAATGAAATCATCCCCCCAAAAGTTCTCCTAAATAGAAAGATATCCCTGATTTTTAGGCTCAAATGTTTGCCTAAAAAATATAGCTCCCTAAAAGACCTTCTAATCAGCTAGATAACTCCCCTAAATCAGTTGAATCCCTAAATCTAAGGCATGATTAATGCCTAAAATTTAGCCCCTAAAATGGCTCTCCTAAACATTGATGCCTTGGAAGAATTACATCTTTTTACAATATATTTTAATATGTATCAAAACATATATTAAAACATTACATTAAAATCTAGCAAAATGTAATATAACCCACCCCCATGACATATAAAAAACCCTAATTCTTTATGACATATACCCTAACCCATAGTCAATATGCCAAAGTCGACATTCTAACTAAGGCCACCATGACCAGACCGATGCAAAAAAATCAATCAGTGGTACTGGCGTGGCTGTTTGAGAAGTTTGTCGTGCACTGCATTCACCAAGGCATTAACTTCTCCTGTCAGCGGATTTCAAGTTTGTAAAAAACTTGGCATAATGCATTGGTTTCGCATTTCATTTGCATTCTACAGTTTGGGGAAATGATGTTAGGGTTTTGTGCTCCTCTACCGCCATGACAGTGTTTTTGGCCATGCTGTGGATATGACATTCTTCTTAGCCTCTTTGCATGATCTTTAGTTAATCTGGAGAGTTGGCATCGGGCTTTGTACACTATAGTTTCACTTGAGTTTCATTGCCATGAACCATGGCATTTTCTGTAGATGTTTCTTTTGAATACTTTGTTGGGGGTTTTTGGACATCTTGCTCATACTAGAGTGATAACCTTGATTGGAGAGCTCGGTCTCTGTATGTTATACTGTAGTTTAGTCCGCGACTTTCCTTGAGTTATAACTGGAAGATCTCGGGCTCCAGGGATGTTGAACATCGTAGCTTTTACTTTGAAATCTGATGCCATCATGCTGAGAATGTAACTCGGCCTCCTCTCTACAGTTTATGGTTAACTCTTTGATTTGCAAGAATGAGTTATTTGTAGAACTCGAGCTCTCCACTTGATCGATTCTTCTTTGTGGCTATATTTTGGGTTTTTCATTCCATAAAAATGGTGCTATGAACTTACATGAACTCTACCTCTTCACTGAAGTCTCCACCCGCGAGTTTTAACTGTTCTTGAGTCTACCATAATATATGGCGCTTTGTTTCTGCATGTTCTTTGGTAAGAAGCCTGAGATTCTATCAGTTGGAACTCGACTTCCACTTGTAGTTGAACTCGACCTCCAATGTTTATGCATGGGCTGGAATTGGTTGTTATCTCCGTTGTTTCACTCTATCATTGGATGTCATTTGTTGAGTGTTTATTCATTTTTTAGTATAAAACTCACACTGCAATTGTAAGTGATTATGAAATAAGGGTTCAGTCTTCTTTGCTATCCCGCGGGCTCTCTTTAAATGGCGTTGACTCCCTTTGGACTTAATACATGGCACTGTCCTGGCACCTATCCATGCATTCGACTTCAAAACTGCCGCCTCTCCGTATTAGAGATAAGTTAACCTTCTCTTCTCTTTACATTTTAAATTGAATACATCATTCTATTTCACAATTTTTTTTTTTAGTTGCTTCTTTGTTGACTTGATTTCTGGGTTTCTTATTTCCATAAAAAATGCTATCTTCTTTGTTCAAATATGTTGTTAACACTGGTTTTGATCTACAAAAATCAAGGCTTGATATGGAAACTGTCAAAGGAACTCATTGTGCTGTCACCCAATGTACATTTTTGGTCGTCGTGATTCTCAATAGAACAATGGGGTCCAAGGATATCTTTTGCTGTGACCCATGTACTGACTTCCAGCGATGAATTAACTTGCGTTATGCTCTTGGAAGCCAACATGGTGATTGTTTCCCATTTACAATAAAGTATACATCCTACTCCCTCAAGAATCAAAATTAGAACCTCCAAATATCAGGTTGCAAATGCCACTTAAAAGTTTATAACCAAGCTCTTTTAATTACTTTTACTTGATTTCTCCATCAATGAAGTTCCATTCTGCATGACATGTTTTAAAGTTGTCAAGACCATGTAACACTTCTGATGCTCTTATTGTATGAGCCACTGGCATCAGTCCAGATCTTCATAAAACAAAACTTGAAGGGAATCAAGTTTTATAGTTCTCCTCATTCGAAGTAAATTGAACATTTATATAGAAACAATTTTTGGGAAATTCCAAACAATTTTTATGTAGCCAAAACCATTTTGATTCTTGGAAATCCTTATTTTGTGGGGCATTTTACTCAAGCCCAATATACAACCTTCTATCAAGGAAGGAAGCACAAAACATCTTAGCTTTTCAAGGCCTGAATTTTCTTTCTCTTTTAACACCAGTAAGTAATAACACTGCTATGTTGCCTCTTTTAAATGAATAAATGCTGTATTTTGAATATATATGGCAACACTGTTGTTATCACTTTCCTCTTGAATATGCAATGAACATATGAAATAACAACACCATTTGATTTTCAATTCTGGTGCACACTCTTCTTTTGAACATTCTTTATAAAACAACAATCATGTCTCCATTTCCTTTGTTATATGTTCTTTTACCATATGCACTATGTTGCTAATAATACTGTCATTTTTTCCTATTTTGATCCAACATAATCACTGTTATGTTGTACTAGCATTTCTTATTAATTTCTCTTTGAATATGCACCGAACTTTATGAAATAACAACACTATTTGATTTTCAATTCTGGTGCTTAACAATGCTAGACTTTTTCCTTTTGAGAATCATTTCATATGTGAATGTTAATGAATAGTATGGAAACCATATCCTGTAGAAGCATTACTTAGTCTTCAATCCTTGCTTGTACAATGATAAATAATAGTGTTACCTCATTTTTAATCTGTAATTTTGTTTCTTGTTGGCCGTACAGTATCCCAATCAGGAACACTTATCCTTACTGCATCATTTTGTTTCATATGCACCTTTTAGCAGCCTGACCGTACAAACTGTACCTTCTTTCATTTTGAACTTATGAACTTTTGCATCTTTAATCCAGTGAGGTTTGAGCACGGGATCATGACACCCACTGTATTCCCTTTTTCTCTTCTGCAACTTGTGCCCAACTTGCATTGTGTTTCTTTTTGCATTTTCATTTTTACGTTTCTCTTGCTTGCACACACCACTTTCAACACATGTCAGATTGGTAGGTATAATTAGTTAATCAATATTTATATGTAAATGTCATGTGAAATGGAATTTATGTATGAATGTTGGTTTGCTGGTTGGGTTTCCTAACCTAATGTGTGGATGGTCTAAAAAAGGTTTCTCAGGTACAGGGCCCAAGTCCCTTTGATTCAAATTTTTTGGCACCATAAATAACAAATCTTGAATAATGCAGAATGACAACTACATGCAGTAAAAGGTTTCATAAAAATATGTCCCTTTGATACTTTATTTAGTTATTGTAGATATAAATCTTGCTATTGTATCGATGTTTACATAAAAGTATAGTTCTGAAAGTTTTGATTGTAGCATGCTATTTTAGGTATCTACATATTGCTTAGATCCAATTTGGATCTAACTAATCTCTCTTCATGATGCAGGACAAATTCGAAAGAATATCCTAGACCTAGAATGCAGAACTAACAGAAAGATTCGGGCAGGGACACAAAGATATGCAGATTCAGATGACCAGTTACCAGAATGCAGAAGACCTCTCCAAGGCAATGCTTAGATCCCTAAATCTTCTATGCTTCTTTCTTGCTTTCAGAATTGGATAAATTCTCTAACTTTACAATTTGAAAGTTGTAACCTATGAGGGAATACTTGTTTATTACATTCAATTTGAATGTTCAATGTAATGATCGATTATGAAATTGAAAGTTTAAATATGATCAATACTTAGAGAACAATACTAGTGTTAACATGAAAGCAAAAACAATGTATTTTGTCTTCAATATCTGAATACTAGTATTGAATGGATGTACCTTTATGCAACCTTTTGGTGTTTGTAGTTGTTGTGCTGCATGTGTACTTTATCTTCTAAATTTAGGCCATTCTACAACTTAGGACAACAACTATCAAATCCATAATTTAATGTAAAATAATTATCAATTTATCAATTTAGTGTGCAACTAAAATGATAACATTTTTTGGCGACCTCCCAGGGGTGTTTTCCTGCTGAACAAAATCAGACCAGTTTCCTTTTTCTTATCCATTGGGCGCAGACTCTTCAATTTTGTAAAAAAAAATTGAACCTTTTCAAACTGAAAAGCAACTGAAAACTGAAAATTGAAACTAAACTGAAACAATGCGCCAAGAATGTTACTGTATTACTCCAGTGTCATTGCATGGATGAAATGCTTATGATATGGGGCAGTGGAATAGATTCCATGCCTTGTATGATAGGTATATTTTCATGTCATGATGGTGAAGTACATCAGTGATGTCCTTGGTTTCTTCTACCACACAACTGAAACTGAAAACATGAACTAACAACACTTAGAGAAAGAAAACTATATCTAAAAACTTCTAGTCTACCCTAAGCTAATCAATCATTCAAGGACCCTTAGATACATCCATTAACTGGCTAATTGAAATATCTTCCTTTTCTCACCAACAATAGAAGAGATGCATGCGTATAGGTAACTTAAAATATATGCAATATAACTGAAAGCACCAAGAAATCCTAAAGCATATCTTTAAAATTATAGACTAGATCACATACCTCTTGGATTTGATTAATATCAATGCAGAATTGAGGTATATAAACATGCTGGATCTGCTGCTCTATAACTGGAATCTTAGGAATAGGCCCCATTCGGGAAAGATGCCTGATTGGGCAACCTCTTGTAATGATAAACTCTGTCTTTATGTTGATGGGCTCAACTCTGTTGAGTATCTCTTGGATCACTGTAATAATTTCATGATCTTTCGTATCTGACTTATGAGGAAAAATAGGCTGAGGAAATATACCAATGTTTTGATGATCGGAAGCTGAAATCTCCTCCTCAACGTCCACTGAATTGGCCTCAATATGAGACCCTTGATATTCCTTCTGAATGCTACCCTCCTTGACTAACATCCCATCCAATTCACCTCTAGGATCTTTATGACCATAGCTTATCAATTCTATTAGCTCTTTGATATTAGAAGATGAAGGAAATTCATGAGACTCAGTACATACCATATGTTGCAACAACTTGTTGTACCTTGTCCTCTTCATGAGGAGATGAATGACAGTCATCTAATTATGTTATGAACACTTCAAGACCATCCCAAAAATCAGCCTCGTCATCATAAGTTTCAATAATGCATGGAAGAGGATCTATATCTACCTTGCTGTTGTTGTCATGCATGCTCAAATCATCCAAATCTTGAACTTCTGCTTGCTGTCCTATAACTAGTGAGGCTATGATCTGACTTTAACCTTCTTCCTCACTAAAAAAACCTGGAAGTTCATCAAATAATTTAGAAGAAACTTGAAAATTACCAACCTCTTTATCATTAAGAGCATGTATCTCTATACATGTTGCCTCTTCTACCTCCAATAGAAGATCTTCATAATGTTGTTGATCACAACCTACCAAACCTATTAGCTTACATACATTTTCCTTATTGACAAAACATGAAATTTCTTCAAACAAAATATATGAGTCCTCTTGAGTGGGTTCTTCATAAGGCTACAATTGCTCTTTATTAGGTCCTTGTGCTAGAAGGATATAACTAAAACTTGGGAATGAAAGCTTTATTGGCTCTTCATTTACAGGTTCTTGGAACACAAGAGTATGCCAACTTGGGACTTTACATCCGAGAGATTTAGGAGACTCACCTTGCCCAAAATGCATGAAGCTTGGAATTTTACACTCAGGAGCCTCTTGTTTAGCCATTTGTAATATCAACTCTACTCCTTTAACAATAATCTGACGATCAAGCTCTTCTTCTCATTGTTTCAATTGCTGCTCATATAGTTGATCCTCATTTCCTTGCTCTTGATTTGGCTGAACAAGCTTTCTAGGATCATAAAACTTCTTCATTCTAACACAGTCTGAGTTTTGAGGCTGATTGGAAATATCTTCATGCTGATTAGGCATAAGATAGTCTCCTTGGGATTGGTTATAATGCTGAGTTTGCTGCCACCTAGTTTGAGCATGGGGGGCGAGTGATAAGCATGATGAGCTATCTTCCTTTGAGCCCATGATCCTTCTTTTTGGAGAGACTTCTCATAAGCATGTACAAGGGCATATTGATTTGGGGCATGCTGGATATATCGATAACCTGCTATGGTATGGTAGCTTGGAATAAAAACTACCTTTGGATGATTCTCATATGGCTGGTTAGAAACTTCATGGTCATTCCTTTCATAATATGGTGGTGGGTATTCTTTTTGCCCACAATAATATGACATCTCTATTCATGTAATAAGTTGGAAATTTGAATATAAAAATGAGTTGAAAAATACCAACACTTGATCTTTGAAACTAGTAGATTTTTTCTGCAGAGTCGCTAGGTGTGTGTTTGAATCCTACCTCCAAAGGCTGAAATACCGCTGCTCACACCAAGACAACAATAATAATGAAGCTCTACCAAACTATGAAATAGTTGGGTCCCACCGGGTGTGCCAAAAACTGTTGTCAATCAGGATTGCGCCTATAGCTGGATGCAGAATCTAGCCATCCTTTTGAAACATGGAAACATTCTCTTTGGTGGATGAGAGAATGAATCTCTAGATTCTAGGCTGGTTCCTATTGGATCTGGGATATCACCTAATACTGATATTTATGGTTTTCTAGGAAAAGGGAGAAAGATAACTGAAAATGAATACTAATTAAGAAGGTGATACAACAAAAATGGATACAGATTTGTTAGAAATGAAAGATTGTACCTACAAGACACACATTACTGAATTCTGCAATGATTTTCACTTTTCAACACCTAGGATGGTTTGAAATCCACTATTAGGGTTTGGTGCCACTAATGGTAGGAATTCAACCAGCAACCAGGTAATTTCTGCAAAAGGTTAATTCTTTATAACTTAGAATAGGAATTTATAGCAATTCACTAACCTATGCTTGAAAGGGATAAACACTTAAATGCAGAAAAATTCAAAGGATTGATGACAAAACTCAGAAGAGATATGTGAATAATAAGGCCAGCTTTATTATCTTTAGAATCTGCAAAATTGGCTACAAAATGCAAAAAAAAGTGCAAAGGAACAATATGTTCACTAATACAACTTCTCTCTCCAATTCTAAACCTCTACAAATGAATAAAAAGTTCAGTTATATAGCCTCCAAGGCCAATTCCGAAAATGAAATCCTCCCCCAAAAAGTTCTAAACAGAAAGATATCCCTGATTTTTAGGCTCAAATGGTTGCCTAAAAAATATAGCTCCCTAAAAGACCTTCTAATCAACTAGATAACTCCCCTAAATTAGTTGAATCCCTAAATATAAGGCATGATTAATGCCTAAAATTTAGCCCCTAAAATGGCTCTCGTAAAAATTAATGGCTTGGAAGAATTACATCTTTTTACAATATATTTTAATATATATCAAAACATATATTAAAACATTACATTAAAATCTAGCAAAATGTAATATAACCCACCCCCATGACATATATAAAAAACCCAAAATCTTTATGACATATACCATAACCCATAGTCAATATGCCAAATTTGACATTCTAACTAAGGTCACCATGACCAAACCGACGCAAAAAATATCAATCAGTGGTACTGGTGTGGCAGTTTGAGAAGTTTTTCGTGCACTGCATTCACCAAGGCATTAACTACTCCTATCAGTGGATTTTAAGTTTGTAAAAAACTTGGCATAATGCATTGTTTTCACATTTCATTTGCATTCTACAGTTTGGGGAAAGGATGTTAGGGTTTTGTTCTCCTTTGCCGCCATGATAGTGTTTTTGGCCATGCTATGGATATGGCATTCTTCTTAGCCTCTCTGCATGATCTTTAGCTAATATGGAGAGTTGGCATTGGGCTTTGTACACTACAGTTTCACTAGAGTTTCATTGCCATGAACCATGGCATTTTCTGTAGATGTTTCTTTTGAATACTTTGTTGGGGGGTTTTTGGACATCTTGTTCATACTGGAGTGATAACCTTGATTGGAGAGCTCAGGCTCTGTATGTTATACTGTAGTTTAGTCTACGGCTTTCCTTGAGTTATAACTGGAAGATCTTAGGTTCTAGGCATGTTGAACACCATAGCTTTTACTTTAAAATCTGATGCCATCATGCTGAGAATGTAACTCGGCCTCCTCTCTATAGTTTATGGTTAACTCTTTGATTTGCGAGAATGAGTTATTTGTAGAACTTGAGCTCTCCACTTGATCTATTCTTATTTGCGGCTATCTTTTGGATTTTTCATGCCATAAAAATGGTGCTATGAACTTACATGAACTCGGCCTCTTCACTGAAGTCTCCACCCATGAGTTTTAACTGTTCTCGAGTCTGCCATAATATATGGCGCTTTGTTTTTGCATGTTCTTTGGTAAGAAGCTCAGGCTTCTATCAGTTGGAATTCGGCTTCCACTTGTAGTTGAACTCGACCTCCAATGTTTATGCATGGGCTGGAATTGGTTGTTATCTCTGTTGTTTCGCTCTATCATTGGCTGTCATTTGTTGAGTGTTTATTCATTTTTGAGTATAAAACTCACACTACAACTGTAAGTGATTATGAAATAAGGGTTCGGTCTTCTTTGCTATCCCGCGAGCTCTCTTTAGCTGGAGTTGACTCCCTTTGGACTTAATACATGGAACTATCCTGACATCTCTCCATGCATTCGGCTTCAAAACCGCCGCCTCTCTATATTAGAGATAAGTTAACCTTCTCTTCTCTTTGCATTTTAAATTGAATACATCATTGTATTTCATAATTTTTTTTCTGTTGCTGCTTTGTTGATTTGATTTTTGGGTTGTTTATTTCCATAAAAAATGTTGTCTTCTTTGTTCAAATATGTTGTTAACACTGGTTTTGATCTTCAAAAATCAAGGCTTGATATGGAAACTTTCAAAGGAAGTCATTGTGTTGTCACCCAATGTACATTTTTGGTCGTCCTGATTCTCAGTAGAACAATGGGGTCCAAGGATATTTTTTGCTGTGACCCATGTACTAACTTCCAGTGATGAATTAACTTGAGTTATGCTCTTGGAAGACAACATGGTGATTGTTTCCCATTTACAATAAATTATACATCCTACTCCCTCAAGAATCAAACTTAGAACCTCCAACATTCAGGTTGCAAATGCCACTTAAAAGTTTATAACCAAGGTCTTTTAATTACTTTTAGTTGATTTCTCCATCAACGAAGTTCCATTCTGCAAGACATGTTTTAAAGTTGTCAAAACCATGTAACACTTTTGATGCTCTTATTATATGAGCCACTGGCATTAGTCCAGATCTTCTTAAAACAAAACTTGAAGAGAATCAGGTTTTATAGTTCTCCTCATCCGTAGTAAATTGAACATTTATATAGAAACAATTTTTGGGAAATTCCAAACAATTTTTATGTAGCCAAAACTATTTTGATTCTTGGAAATCCTTATTTTGTGGGGGCATTTTACTCAAGCCCAATATACAACCTTCTATCAAGGAAGGAAGTACAAAACATCTTATCTTATCAAGACCTAAATTTTCTTTCTCTTTTAACACCAGTAAGTAATAACACTGCTATGTTGCCTCTTTTAAATGAATAAATGTTGTATTTTGAATATATATGGCATCACTATTGTTACCACTTTCCTCTTGAATATGCAATGAACATATGAAATAACAACACTATTTGATTTTCAATTTTGGTGCGCACTCTGCTTTTGAACATTATTTATAAAACAAAAATCATGTCTCCATTTCCTTTGTTATCTATTATTTTACCATATGCACTCTGTTGCTAATAATACTGCTATTTTTTCCTATTTTGATCCAGCATAATAAGTTTTATGTTGCACTAGCATTTCTTATTGATTTTTCTTTGAATATGCGCTGAACTTTGTGAAATAACAACACTATTTGATTTTCAATTCTGGTTCTTAACAGTGCTAGACTTTTTCCTTTTGAGAATCATTTCATTTGTGAATGTTAATGAATAGTATGGAAACCATATCATGTAGAAGCATTAATTAGTCTTCAATCTTTGATTGTACAATGATAAAGAATAGTGTTACCTCATTTTTAATTTTTAATTTTGTTTCTTGTTGGCTGTACACTATCCCAATCAGGAACACTCATCCTTACTGCATCATTTCATTTCATATGCACCTTTTAGAAACATCACTGTATGAACTGTACCTTCTTTCTTTATGAACTTATGAACTTTTGCATCTTTAATCCAGTGAGGTTTGAGCACGGGCTTGTGACACCCACTATATTCCCTTTTTCTCTTCTGTAACTTGTGCCCAACTTGCTTTGTGTTTCTTTCTGCATTTTCATTTTTATGTTTCTCTTGCTTGCACACACCACTTTCAACACATATTAGATTGGTAGGTACAATCAGTTAATCAATATTTGTATGTAAATGTCATGTGAAATGACATTTATATATGAATGTTGGTTTTCTGGTTGGGTTTACTAACCTAATGTGTGGATGGTCTAAAAAAGGTTTCTTAGGTACAGGGCCTAAGTCCCTTTGATTCATATTTTCTGGCACCCTAAATAACAACTCTTGAATAATGCAGAATGACAACTATATGCAGTAAAAGGTTTCATAAAACTATGTCCCTTTGATACTTTATTTAGTTATTGTAGATATATATCTTTCTATTGTATTGATGTTTACATAAAAGTATAGTTCTGAAAGTTTTGATTGTAGGATGCTATTTTAGGTATCTACGTATTGCTTAGATCTAATTTGGATCTAACTACTCTCTCTCCATGATGCAGGACAAAGCCGAAAGAATATCCTAGACCTAGAATGCAGAACTAACAGAAAGATTCAAGCATGGACATAAAGATAGCAGATTCAGATGATCGGTTACCAGAATGCATAAGACCTCTCCAAGGCAATGCTTAGATCCCTAAATCTTCTATGCTTCTTTCTTGCTTTTAGAATTGGATAACTTATCTAAGTTTACAATTTGAAAGTTGTAACCTATGAAGGAATACTTGTTTATTACATTAAATTTGAATGTTCAATGTAATGATCGATTATGGAATTGAAAGTTTAAATATGATCAATACTTAGAGAAAAATACTAGTGTTAACATGAATGCAAAAACAATGTAATTTGTCTTCAATATCTAAATAGTAGTGTTGAATGGATGTACCTTTATGCAACCTTTTGATGTTTGTAGTTGTTGTGCTGCATGTGTACTTTATTTTTTGAATTTAGGCCATTCTGCAACTTAGGACAACAACTATCAAATCCATAATTCAATGTAAAATAATTATCAATTTATCAATTTAGTGTGCAACTAAAATGATAACAGAGACTTAATTGGTAACCCAAAAGAATTAGTAAAAGAATTTGTTTATTTTTATAAAATTACATTAAACAATTGGGACTCTTCTGATTTAAGAGCTCAAAAAATAATGTTAAAAAATATTCCTAAACTCATCGCTGAAGAAGATAAAAAATTACTAAATAAAGGTTTTTCAATGGAAGAAATTAAAACAACTCTCTTTCAATTAAACCTAGACAAAGCACCAGGGCATGATGGTTTTTAGACATGGTTTTTTAAAAAAAGCTGGCATTTTCTAGGTACCGAACTATGGGAGGAAATAGAAAACACTAGGAAAGCTGAAAACCTATTAAAGGAAATTAATAATACTTTCATTACAATAATACCAAAAAAGTAGAATTTGAGGAGTTAGGATATTTCAGACCTATTTCACTTTGTAATACAATTTATAAAATTCTTTATAAAGCACTTGCAAATAGAATCAAAATACTTTTGCCTATTATCATCTCAGAAGAACAAACTGGGTTTGTTCTAGGAAGATCTATATTCGATGGTATCATTATCATGCAAGAAATTATACATTTGGTCCAACAGAATAAAGAAGCTAGTATGATCATCAAATTAGATATTCAAAAGGCATATGATAAAGTAGATTGGAGATTCCTATGTAAATGTTTGGAAGCATTTGGTTTCTCAAAACAATGGATTAATCTTATTTATAACTGTATATCAACTCCTAAAATCTCACTACTAGTTAATGAGACACCAGAAGGTTTCTTTTATATATCTAGGGGCTTAAGACAAAGGGATCCCATCTCTCCCTTCCTCTTCATCATAATAGAAGAAGAATTTGGTAGAATGATTTCTAAAGAAAACAAACAAGGTCTGATTTCTGGTACTAAAGTGATGTATGAAGTGCCTAATGTTACACATAAACAATTTACTGATGATACCATCTTACCTAGTAAAAGCATAAAGTCAGAAGCCAAGAATTATAAGGAAATAATGAACGTATATATCAAAGCCCCAGGTCAACGAGTCAATGTAGACAATTCTGAGATATTTTTCCTTAATACTGATAAAAAGCTAGAGGGTGAAATATGTCAAATTTTAAGTTTGAAGAAAGGTGTTTTTCCTTGTAGATATCTAGGGACGCCTCTTGATAAAGGAAGTAGGACAACTAAATTATGAGATACCTTGATTAGAAAGATGGACCATAAAATGGATAATTGGAAAGGGAAATGGTTATCTAATGCAGGACGAGCTACCATGATTAAATCCATACTTTCAGCGGTACCCAATCATCAAATGTCATGTTTGCCCATCTCTCAAAATGCAAAGGATAAATTGGAAAATATTTTTTTTGTCAAGGGGTTTCAGAAAACAAGAAAATGAACCTAACTAGTTAGGATAAGATATGTAGGCCACTTAAAGTTGGTGGGTTAGGTATAAAAAAGATTAAATGGCAGAAAATGGCATTAGGGGCTAAACTAGTATGGAAGATCTATTAGGAACCTGAGAGAAAATGGGTTAAGATTCTTACAAATAAATATCTACACAGTAATAACCCCATTAGTATTTTTAGAACTAGGATTCCCCCCAAGGGATCAAGAGCATGGAACTCAATCTTGGAATGTAGGGATATCATTAGACACAAACTCAAGTGGGATATTGGGTCAGGAGACTCTTCTATTTTTTGGGAGGATTCATGGGGTGGTTATATACCCATGGATAGTGTTATAACTCCAAGAAGTAAGGATATTTTATCAAATTTTGGGGAAATAAAGTTAGTGATTATATAGAGATACCAACAGGGGATCCTACCCTAGGATAGAAGTGAAATCGTTAGATGAAATGATAGTGAAAGTGATAGTGATGACAAAGAAATTGATGAGATTTAAGCACTAATGGCTAGAATATTGAAGAGAGGCAAAGGTAGATACAAAGGTAAATTACCATTGGTATGTTTTAATTGTAAAGAGATTTGACACTTTGCTGCTAGATGTCCTAACAAAAGAAAAGAAGACAAAAACAATGATAGATCATATGAAAAGAAGTTTGAGAGAGGTGATAATAGAGATTACCGAAGCAACTGACAATATGATAAAAGAGATACCCAAAAATACAAGGAAAAAGGGAAGAAATCTTGTTACCTAGCGGAGAACAAAGCTGGAGATATTGACACTAAATCTGATGAAGATATTGAGATGGTATTTGTTTCCATGAAGGATGATTCAGACAAAGAGGAAAGGTATGTTGAGAATGCAAACATATCTAAGGTTAGTAAGAATGATGTCTAGATTATAGATAGTGGCTGCACTCACCACATGACTGGAGATAAAGAAAATTTTGAAAATTTTGAGTATTATAATGGTGGATCAGTAAGAATGGGTAATGACTCACCTTGTCCAGTTGAAGGTAAAGGTACCATAATATTAAATAATCTGATTAGATGTGAAAATTCATACAGGGTAAAAGGACTTAACTATAATCTATTGAGTTTTTCACAACTGAATAACATAGGTCACCAAGTTGCATTTGATAACAAAAATGCAAAGATCTTTAATGAATCAGGAAGGTTCATCAGAACTAGTGAACAGACAAAAGGTAACCTATTATATCTTGATGATATTAACACCACTTGTTTAATGGATAGAAATGAAGACATATGGTTGTGGCATAAAGGATATTTCATGTGAATTTTGACAACATGATTAAGATAAGGAATAAAAGGAAATCAAGAGGCTTACCGAGCATGTCAAAGCCTGACCATATCATGTGTAAGAATTGTCAAAAAGGTAAAATAAAAAAGTCTAGTTTCAAGAGAAAATTCCATACATCTAATGCTATTATAGAATTAGTCCATACTGATCTATGTGGACCCATGAGAACTAAGAGCTACTATGGTGATAGATACTTCATTCTATTTGTAGATGATTATTCTAGAATGATGATAGTTATGTTCTTAAAAGAGAAATTAGAAGCATTCAAGATGTTTAAATGGTATAAAGCTATTGTAGAAAAAAAGTGGTAAGGAACTGAAATGCTTAAGATCAGACAGAGGAGGAGAATTTATTTCTAATGAGTTCACTAACTTTTGTAATGAGAATGGAATTAAAAGACATGTTTCTGCCAAGAACACCACAACAAAATGGGATTATTGAAAGAAGAAACAGATCCATTGTTGATTGTGCAAGAACACTAATGATTGAGAAAGACATCACTCAAACATTCTGGAGGGAAGTTCTCAGTACTTCTATCTACACATTGAACAAAGTTCAATTGAAGAAAGACACCAAAAAGACACCTTATGAGCTATGGTATGGATACACACCCAATGTAAGTTACTTTAGAATTTTTGGAAGTCAATGTTATATTTTGAAAGATGATAGAAATGGAAAGCTTGAATCCAAAAGTGAAGAAGGAATCTTTTTAGGGTATTCCACCAAAAGCAAGGCTTATAAATGTCTTAACAAGTCCTCAAATAAAATCATTGAGAGTGCAAATGTCAAAATAGATGAATTTGTTGAGAAAAATGATGAGGAAAGCAGAAAAGAATCAGAAGACTACAATAGGTTTGTCTATAAGGAAGAACCTGACACTCTACCCAAGCAACAATGTATCGCTCCTGAGCAACATAACAATGCACCCGAGCATTAGGCTGCAAACACCAAAAATTAGGAAATTGCTCAAATGATGTATAGAGCAATGGAGATCAGAATGAAGGTCAAAATAATAATTAGAATGATGAACAAAGAGCTGAACCAACACTTTCCAAGTATATCAGAAGACACCATCCACATAACCAGATCATAAGAGACAAGAAGTCTGGAATGAGAACAAGAAGTAAGTCACTAAACACTAGATGTTTAATTTGTGATTTTGAGCCTAAATATGTTAATATTGCACTTGAAAATGAAGAATGGGTCAGTGCTATGAATGAGGAAATATAACAGATTGAGAAGAATAGAACATGGACATTAGTACCTAGACTAGATGACAAGAATGTCATTGGTACCAAATGGATATTCAGAAACAAGCAGAATGAGAATGGAGAAGTCACAAGGAACAAATAAATATTAGTATGCAAGGGGTATGCACAAGAAGAAAGTATTGACTATGGAGAAACCTTTGCACCCATTTCTATACTAGAAGGAGTAAGAATTTTTCTTGCTTATGATGCATTCAAAGGATTCAAGGTATACCAAATGGATGTCTAATCTGCAATCTTGATGGAATACTAGAAGAAGAGGTATACATTGAACAACCGGAAGGGTTTGTTGATCCTAACAAAAGAAACATGGTTTTTAGACTACACAAAGCCTTGTATGGATTGAAACAAGCACTAAGATCCTGTTATGAAAGACTTCACTCCTATCTCATAAGTATGGGATTTGTAAGAACATGTGAAAATATCAATTTGCATTTAAAGGAAGATACTGATGATAACATTCTGATTACTAAAATATTTATTGATGATATCATATTTGGGGGTAATGATATGTTATGTAAATCATTTGCTAATGAAACGAGAAAAGATTTTGAGATGTCAATGTTTGGGGAGATCAAATTGTTTCTTGGTCTACAGATTCTTCAACAGGATGCAGACATCTATATCACACAATCCAAATACATCAAGGAAGTGCTGAAGATATTCAAGATGGAAGATTCCAAGCCAGTTGGAACACCTATGGAAACCGGATGCAAGCTAAAAAAGGAAGACAAGTCAACTGAGGTAAATCATACCCTATATAGATCTATGATTGGCAAACTCATGTATGTTGTTCATACTAGACCAGATATAGCACATGCAGTTGGAATAGTTGCTAGATTCTTTTCTAATCCCAAGGAATCACACATGACTACTATCAAGAGAATTCTGAGATATCTAAAGAATACTGAGGACCATGGCTTATGGTATAAAAGAGAAGGCAAATTTGAGCTTCAAGTCTATATAGATGCTGATTGGGCTAGAAACTTAGATGACAAAAAGAGCACAAATAGAGGAGCATTCTTCATGGGTGATAGACTTGTCACATGGATAAGTGAGAAGCAAGGATGCATCTCACAATCTACTGCAGAAGCAGAATATGTGGTTGCTGCTGCAAATTGCTCTAACATTGTAGGGATCAAACAATTACTGGAAGGTATGAATATGAAAATTCTTGAACCAATGATTATCTATTATGATAATACTAGTGCAATTGACATATTAAAGAATCTTGTCATGCATGCTAAGATAAAGCATATTTCTATAAAGTATCATTAATTAAGAGAACAAGTGAAAGAGAAAGAGGTGATACTGGAATATGTTCAATCCAAGGAACAATTAGAAGAAATATACACAAAGCCATTTCCTATAGATACATTTGAGTACTTGAGAAAGAGACTAGAGGTCCGACCCTTGTCTATTAGTCACTAAGCTGACTAGGAGGCTCCATCAGCCTACACATAATTAGAAGATCATTCATGTTGATCCAAGAAAAGAGATGGATTGCAAAAGACACATCAATACACAACAAGGTACTTATCTACACCGAACACCAGAGTCATTGTATTGCTAATGGATAGGGAAATTCAAGGAGTATATTATAAAAAAGAGGAAGAAAAGAGTTTGGCATTGCTGTCAAAGGGAGAGATGACTTAAGAGATGAATTGAGAGATTATATCCATTTGAAATATCCATCATGATCATCCAAAGGGAGAGAAGTATCCTAAGGAAGAGATGACTTAAGGAAGAGAGTATATCTATTGCTGTCAAATAAAAAAGAGATGATCAAGGAGAGGAATAGTCAAAGGGAGAGACAACATCAAAGAAGAGATTCTACATCAAAGAGAGAGACATAATTAGAAGTTTCTACATCTATCTAGTGAAGGGAATAAAGAATTAAGAAAGCACTCTGCAAGAAACAAATCTAAACTAGAAGAGCTTACCGAGAGCCAAATATTTGTCTTGGTTATAGAACAATAAGCTTGGTAGATTGATGAAATACAACTAATATATTTCATATTGTATTAGTATTAATGTAGTATGTTTCCATCAATGCCAAAGGGAGAGATACGTGAACTATAAACGATTGAATGTTTGAAGATGTTAAGTTGATGATCACCGAGCTGCAAAAAGTTAATGCAAGCCATTAAATCAGTTAATGTATTGTATTGTCATTGATGTCAACTTGATATAATTTGATTGGTTATATACATAATGTCAAAGAATTCAAAGAACCAAAGAAATAAAGTTTGTGCTACCAGTAATGCATAAAAGTTTAGTATTCACCAAGTGACAACAAACACTAATGGACAATGCACCCTGACAGATAGAGAAACCTGAGAGAAGAGTCACAGTGATACCCGAGAAAGAAACCCGAGAAAACATTACCAACGAGCAGAACCATAGTGATACCCGAGAGGAAAAAATCACACTATTTCCTGATGGATAAACAACCCTGACGAAGAGAGATGCCCTAGGAAAACTAAAGTCAAGACAACAAGGAGTTAAACACCGAAAAGAACTGAAGTTCAGAAATGACAAAAAAGTTAGCTGGCAGGAGCTAAATATAGAGTTAACTAGTTGATCACATTTTTTCATCGACAAGTAAAAAGCTAGAGATAAGCTAGAGTTTTAAAGTTGTTTTATTCTGGTTGTCAAGGAGAAATCTATGGGATAAAACTGAAGTAAGCTTTAAAGCAAGAATGACAAGATTTCTGGATCACATCAAGAATAAGAAAGACCAATACCTAGAAATGGAAAAATCATGTCTATAAGAGAGACAAGCTTATTAATTATGAATTGTGGGTGAATAGAGAAGAAGATGCTGAAGGGAATACTGGTGAAGAAGAATTCATACAATCTTGATCAAACAAGCTAAATAATAGAGCTAATATTTCTGTGGATACCGAGCAACAGGGAAGCACATCATCACTGAGAAGAAAGAAGTGGAGCAAAGGTATTGAAAAGAAACATTGATCAGAAAGGTATTATGAGCTTACAAGAGATTTGAACATTTGTGATTCTATGTTGTATTTATGAATAGATCATTAACTATTTTAGTTTAACCATTGATTCAGAAAGTCTCTTAACCGAGCTGGGTATAACCATCCTTTATATGTTGAGATACATCCCAAGGAGTATCAAAAGGTTAATTCATGTTGACAAGCATAGTGAATGCAAAGAGGTCAAGTGATTAACTGTTAGTGATAAATCCTCTAACAAGGTCACACTTAACAGTGTGTTTTTAACCTTTAACAGGGTTGGCTCTTCACTGAGCTCACTTTAGAAGAGTAAAAATTTTGGGTTACCAGTCCCAAGTGGTTTTTCCCCTAACAGGGTTTCCATGTTAAAATCCAGGTGTCAAATGTGGTTATGATTCATA
Source organism: Thuja plicata (assembly GCA_018584345.1). Lineage (NCBI taxonomy): Eukaryota > Viridiplantae > Streptophyta > Pinopsida > Cupressales > Cupressaceae > Thuja > Thuja plicata. The sequence continues at coordinate 570,802 of MU227608.1, read as the reverse complement.
GTTTTGATGTTTTTCTTTACACATTACTAAAGCAGGATTGATCGGTAAACACTAAGTTATCTACTGTATTTCGGTAAAGGCTAGATTTCTATTCGGTAAAGCTTAAGAATAAGGGTTAAGAGTGAACTTTGAGCAGTAGCTATTTGATAATATTATTTCAAGGCATGCATATTGTAGGACTGAAGATAAATAGAGGCTTATAATTGTGGTACTAATTTTTTGGGTTGATATTGGATTAATTTTTGAGGCCACTAATTCACCCCCCTCTCAGTTATTCTAACACCCTTATCCTTAGAAGAAAAATCAGAATTGATTAAGATTCTTAAATCAAGAAAAATTTTCCCTAAAGAAAGGGAAGATAAATTGATATGGACTATATCTAAGACATGATCTTACAAGATCAAATATGAATATGATTCTCTGATTAAGACACAACATTGGCCTGATTCTGATATGCCCTTGGACCTATGCTAGGATAAACTACGCCTTCCAAAAGAAGGAATGTTTTTGTGGGTGACAATGCAAATAATAATTATAATGGTTGAATGGTTCAGAAAAATTGGCTTTGAAGGCCCATCACGATGTTCTCTTTATTAAAACTAGGAATACACCATTGACCATATCTTGCTAAATTGTCCTTATGCACAAAAATGCTGGTAATGTCTATGCAAAAACTTCACTGGAAATTAGCTTTCGCAAATAATTTGGTTGAACACTTAAAAGCTTGGCCAACCATACATAAACAAAACCTTTATAACACGTCATCCATAGTTGTATGGGAGCTATGGAAAGAACAAAATATAAGATTATTTGAAAGGAAAAAAATGAATAAGAAAGGCCTTGAAATTAAAATGGAAGCTAGAATAGTAGAAACAATCAATAATAGATTACGGAATAGGAACCGTGTAGAAGGTATATTTTCATATTGGTATAGTGAGATGAGAAAAGAATGGTATAGATTAATTATAACACGCTAATTTGGGAAGGGAGGGAAGGAAAGTAAGAAGGATAGAGAAAACTGTAAATGAAGTGCTCCACAATTTGGTGGGTTTAGCTTAATTTTGACGGGGCATCACATGGAAACCATGGAAATACAGAAATTAGTTGTGTAGTACATCGGTGGGATGATAAATTATGTGGTAAAATTGCAAAACCTATCGAGGACACTAAAAATAATATAGCGTTAATGGAGGATTTATTGGAAGGGATCCTATTATGCAAAAAATTAGGCATTCAAAATCTGGAGATAGAAGGTGATTCACAGATAATAATTAATGTCTTAAGAACATGTAGTAATCCTAATTGGAGATTAAATACAAGATTAGAAATAGAAAAAGAAATACTTAAACATTTCAGTCATACAAAATGTAATCATATCTATTGAGAAGGAAACCAAATTGCAGATGAATTAGAAAATAAATGAGCTGATGGATTAATTATAGAATATATAGAAGAATTATAATAAATTATTTTTTAATTAAATAAGGTTAGAAAATCTTAAAAGTATATCATATGTTTAATATGTGTAATAAATAAAGGAAAACTGTAATAAACAATATCATAGGAGATCCCTTATATTCTGTACTTTGAAGTTTGCAATCTTAAAATAATGACATTATTATGAAATATACTGCCTCAAGATAGGCAGTAGTACTGAAAAATTGGGAAAATTGGGAAAGATATAGAATCTAAGTAGATAACTAAAGGACATCTCTTTTCTCCTTTCTTTTCTTGATCTCTCATAATTAGTAAACTAGGAACAATACATTTATCTTTATGTTTTGGAAATTGGTATCATATTTTCATCATAATGTAATAATATCATTAAGTTAATATATGTAAAAAGGTTTTGTCAGATTAAGCAATTTTAATTTTCTCTTCCTGGCGTACTAACATTGATCTTAGTTGAAAGGTAATGGAGAATAAATGCAGGTTAGGTACCGATTAAAATAAGGAAGGATCATTTTTGGAGCTTAAAATGATGAAAGATGCAAGGAGTCTCTGTTTGAATCCAGGATGTATGTAAATATGGATACTATTTGACAAAGGGGAATTGATTGTAATTTCAAATTAAACTAAAGAGATTAAATTTGTATTTTGCAAATAAACTAAACTCTATAAGAGTTCTAAACAATACCAGAGGTTTTCTTGACTCTTCTCTTTCCTACCGGTGCCCACACTGATTGCAGTTGTAATTCTATATTCTTTTCTTAAGTAATAAAATTATTATTTTTGGCTACAACCTATTACCCAACAAAATAAAAAAAAGAACATGGAAAAAAGTGACTTGAATGATCAACAAATATTTACAACATTTGTTTACTAATAATTCATTTACATTTTTAAAAAAAAATTAAGTATTGTAATGATTTTATAATACTCTCAACAACCCAATTTGTAGTGCCTCTCGTGGTTGCATTTTGTTCCATGTTATTTTGATCGAAGATATACTTTGGTTATGTCATTGTGATTATTTTCATAGTGAGATGCATTCGATGACATGGCATTATTTTGGTTGCCAGTATCTTGGCTATGATAGATGGTTAGATTATGTTGTTATTTACAATTTTGATCATATCTGCATGATGATGCTATTGATGCGACATGATTCCTTATGATGATATCTGATGTATTTTTTACTCAAAACTATTAATTATGTTATCAGGATGATTTTATTAGAGTCCCTGTTATGCTATGCCTTTTATGCTGTTGTATATTTCAGTTATGTAGTTCCATTGATAAATGCTCATGTAGTCGTGAATGATTATTTTAATGCTGTATATTTAAATGAAATATTTAATTTGATATTCAATGTTTAATTTAAATGAGATGATGTTTATTTCTATGCCCATGTAATTGTTCATGTATAACACCTGATGTGATTGTACAAAGTGAGATGAAGTTGTAGTTACTCCTACGCGAGGTCCACACTATGTCTCAATCTCCTTCATTGTTTGATATTATGTAAGTTCATGTGCTTTGACTATTTATACTGTGAGTAGCTATACTTGACTTTTGTGTGTTTTAGTGAACAAGTTCTAGACAGGTTATGCCTGAGCTGCAAGATTTGAGTGTGTCTATATCCCCGATAGTGGCACAGGAGATAGTATCACCAATCTTTCATATTGGAACCAATATCGTCGCTGTATGGATAGTGTATTTGTAATTGATATATTATTCTCTCTGGTATGTGTTGGTAAATCCATATTTCATATATTTGTGTTAGACCCGTGAGCGTACCTGTGCATTTAGAGCTCCACAATTGTTGTAGAAGAGATTTAATTATAATGCTGATTTTTAATGTGTTTGGGGATTTAATATTTTTATTTATTTACCGACTAATTTTTTGTGAATTGATTTATTTGATTTTGGGGAAATTCAATAGTTCACTTTATTCTAAAAGTCATTTTTTGAAAAGTGCCTTTATTTTTGGAAAAGTGAGTTCTTTTCACTCACTTCTCACTTTTGCCTTTTGTGAGAAATTGGATTTTTCTCCAAATTGCCTGGGAGAAAATCATGTTTATGCTTGTTGGGTTTGATCCACTCACTAGATTCTTGCAAGGAGAGGCTTGTTGGATTCATGTCATGATTCATCTGTTGGAATAATGGAATGGTGTGTACTGAGAGAGGAGGGGTGAATCAGTACCCTTAAAATTTTTATCACTTTAACCTTTAGTAATCTTTGCTTGTATTATCGACCATATTGCTTTTCTACATTGTGCATGTAATATAAAAACATAAATGTAATTACATGTAAACATTCATAGAAACAGTCATGAAAGGTAGTTACACATGAAACAAGAATTGGTAACACATAAAACTCTTGTTAGAAGGTAAAAATTGTGGTGGGGATGAAACCTATAAAGCTTCACTATCTGCAGAATGGAAGGTGCTGATTAAGGCTACAAGTGTGATCACTTCTGATGATCTTACCCTGTTAGGAGTAATATTTTAGACTGGTTAGGTTTACTCGGTTAAGATATTTTAACAACACTGTTAAGTGTGCACTTGGTTAAGAGATTTACAATAAGACTGTTAAGTTCACCTTCTTAAAGGATTTCTTCTATTTGCTACAATTCTTAGAGAGTAGTCAAAAATACTTATGACCTGATGGTATGCAATCTTGAATTTTTGATTACAGATCCTCTAAGTTCACAAGATATATGTATCACCTATAATAATTGATTAATACCTCTATTCTACTCGATAGCCTTGAATCTTGTTCTTCATAACTGAATTCATCATTTTCTGTCCTTGTGCATGAAAATCTTAGTCTGATCCATAGATTTTGCTATGGTTACAATCATCATGTTTTGATTGATTATACATATATATATATCTATAAAGATTTTGACCTATTTAGGTTTTACGCTTTACAATAAAAACTCTATGATCAAAGGTTTACAACTTGACCTTGATCTCCTAGTTTGCATGTTTACAATCAGTTAGACTGATTAAAACTATTACATATGCTTTACTTGATCCTCAAGAAATGGTTTTACATCTAAGCATAAATCTATTTATAAAACTAAAGTACTTTATCTTACGTGTATCTTAGATCCACTTTTCTCAAAAATAAAACTATCTCTCGGTATACTGGTGCTCGGTGACGTCTCTATAGAAATACTGCTCTTGGGTTTCTCTATAGACTGTGCTCTTGGTTTACTCTGTAAACTATCTTTCGGTGATAGTGCTTTTGGTGTTCACTAATTTCGATGATCACTGTGCTAAGATATTTTTGGCGACCATTGCACTTGTCTGTTTCTATGACCATTACACTTATCTATTTTGGTGACCTCTATGCTTGTCTTAATGCTATCACTCAGTGATCAAGTTACTGACGATTCAAAAAATATTTCCTTGTATACTAATGACAACTTATGATCATCAATCTCCCCCTTTGGCATTAGTATCAAAAAATGATATGTGCAAACTGATATGTTCAGTATATAAACCAAGAGTTTATCTTGTCAATGACTCCCCCCATGTTCATGCCTCAGTATGATGTATGTACATGTGTTCCTTTGTAAGGTATATACATTTTCCCCTTTTTTCATTTCCCCCCTTTGGATTTTCCCCCTTTTTTGAAAATAATGACAAAGGTGTAGTACTTACAGCTTTTAAAATATGTGAGCATGGGATTTTTGAATGTCTTCCACCTTCTTCTCCCATTTCTCCTTGAGGTGTTCCAGGGTCATGTGCTCCAAAGTGATTCTGGCGTGCATGTCATATATACTCTCGATAACTGACAATTCTGGCGTGGCAATCAATGTTTTTCCCAAATTCATGTGTTGTTGCAACAATGTGAGATTTGGTAGTAATAGAGCTTGGAGCTCGGTTACTTCATCTCTGATTTTTATTTTAGTCTTTTGTATATGTAGTCTCAATCATTTTTATTCTACAATCTTCTCATAATGCAATTGGAATGCATTTTCCTCAGTTGTGAGACTTTGTGCACTAGCCTTAAGATCTTCATCTATCTTTGCTATATTTTCACTATGCTCTTTAGTGAAGTGCTCTAGTGTGCATAACTTTTGAACTAAGGTAACCACTTCTGAAATAAGACGTTCCAATGAATTTACCAGTTCATAAAGTTTTACCTTGTTCTCTGCCACTTCTTGGCTGACTTTCTCGGTGAGCTTATATTGGTACTTCTCTTCTTCTCATTCTTCTATGACCTTCTCGACATCCACATTCTGATTGGTGATTGACTCAGTCAGAGAGTCAAGTTGATCAAGTAATGGTGAATTTTTATCAATTTCTACGTCAGGCACTATTTGCATTAGTATTTCCTTTGTTGTTTCCAGTACCTGTGTGTTCTTGTGCTCCTTTTTGAGCTTGTCCTGTATTGCCTTTCTTTTGCAAATTTCTCTATACTTGGTCAGGGAATCAGGATCCAGTGTCCTTGGATCACAGTCAGGTATATCTATAATTTCATCAAGTGTGACCAGAGCTTTACTCTTCTTCTTCTTCTTCTTCTTCTTCTTCTTCTTTGGTATGGTTCTAGAAGCAAGGGAATGTAGAACCATAGCAAGTTCCTTTTCTGTCTCTTTTGATTTGGGTGATTGTGTGGGAGGTGTGTTTCCTTTTGTATACTGCTCGGTATTGACCCGTTGGTCGGTAGTGGACATCTCTACATCAACCTTATCTTTATCTGCAACTTTTTTTTCCTATTCGGTTTCTTTGGTAGTGGCATCACTAAGTTATTTCTCTCCACTTGTACCTTTCTTCTCTTCATTTGTATCTTTTCTCCCCTTGTTCTTCACCTTTCTCCATCGGTGTGTTTGCATCAGGCTTAGGTGTCTTTTCCTTTTCTTCATATATGATATTGACAACTTGTATCAATAATGGCAAGTGATCTAGTATAGTTTCTTGTGCAAAACCCATTTTTTCCTTTTCCTTTGGTTTCTCAGTGGCAACACTTACATCTTCATCATTCTTGGGATCATCATTAGAATCAATATTTGTTATATCTTTTACAATGATCTTTGTTGTATCCCCTAATGATTGTAATATTTGAGGTACATCATCCATGGCCTTACTCACCTCTGTTGTCAAATCAACTGGATTGATGTCTTTGGTGTCATTAATGAAGATATGTTCTAGGCTCGGTGTGGCCTCCTCTTCATAGTGAGGTGTATCGGTAAGAGCTAGTACCTGCTTGGAGGCATTGAAGATTTCATTCCAAATCTCATTGCTTTCTTTGTAAAGGTCTTCTAACTTGACCTCTAGTAATTTTTATGCTCTCATCTTTTCTGATAATTTATTTGCATGCTCCTTCATTGTTTCATCAATTTATTCAACTCTTGACTCAGGTGGCATGAGTGTAACTAGGGATCTTTCCCTTATCTATTTTTCTATGTGCAAGGAATATGTCCATCGTGCTGATATTTTATCATTAAGATCTTGTGGCATTTGCTTTTTGGATTGTATTGGTACATACTTGTATGGAACCATTTCCTTAATTATGACTTCTTCTATCTCATTCTGATCTCTAGGAGACAAGGTTAGCCATTGTCTTATCTTTCAGTGTGATATTCTCCTGGTGTTGATGATTGACTCTGCAACTTCATCAACTATTTTAGAAACTTTGAGATTTTTAGTTTGGAGTCCTTGATCACTCTCATCCTATTTAGTGTCATCCTTGTCCTCTTTTCCTCTTATATATCTCCTTCTTTACCTAGGTGCTGATGGCCCAGTTTGAGGCTTTCTTTTCTGATAAGTCCTTACTATACCTCTCTTTAGCAGTGGCGAGTTTGCCTCTTTTGTGGTCTTCCTCCTGGTTCTTGATGCAACTGTTACATTTGTAACCTTTGATTTCTTTACTGGGGGTGCATTTGATTTAGTGGACTCAGAATCAATTATCTCTTTACCTTCACCGATGGGTGACTGTCCCTTTGTGACATCTTGTTCCGATTCTTTATCATTTATCGATAGTTTCTTTTCAAGTGTTTTCACCATTTTTGTCTTCTTTCGGTCTATCTTCTTTACTATGAAGCTAGTTTTAATTCTAGATTTGGCTTCTTCATAAGTTCCAAATCTTCTCAATCATTTGTCCACTGGTTCATTCACTAAGGCTTCAATAGCATTTTTGGAATGATCTATGTTGATCTCATAGTCCAGCGGTGGTAACCATGATGTTCTTGGTGGTATAGGTTTGATGAGAGTGGTGTCGGTGTCCACCATAAAACATATCTCATCCTTATATTTCTCTACTAGTTGAGACAAAATTCTCATCCTTTTCTCTATCCTAGTCTTAAATGTGGTAAAGTAGCCATCCATTAACAGTGTGAAGTTATCGTCTAATGACTTAATGAAGTCACTTATCTATGCAGTAATGGGTCAATTTGTGTCCCAAGTGACATTACCGATAGAAGGAAAGAATTTCTGAAAATAGAAGAATATGCACATAAGGAGGGAACCAAACTTACATGTATTAGATCTGGCAGATCTAATTAGTCTCATATTTTCTTCTAGTTGCTTTAGTAGCAGCTCAGATATGTCCAGTTGTAGTCCCTTCTTCAGAATTTTATATGTAGTATCAACTGATCCACATGCTATGCTATTCATTCTGCTATCTTGAAACTAACAGCTCATGGTGGTGGATCCTATAATTTTTGGCGCCAAGTTGCAAAGCCTTAAAAAAAATTGAAAATGTTTAGTCCCACATTGGTGGGGTGAGAAACATTTCAGACATTTATAAGACAAGAAACAAACATACCAAAATATGAAGTGAAGAGGAGGCTCTCCACACGTGAGCTCTAAAGGTGCCTTGAAATGCGTGTCAAGTGGTTGGTGACCAAGACATCCAAATTTTGTAGGTGATATGGCACAAATGGATGCTAAGGTGGCAAACACATGGCAGCTCATCGCGTAGTCGTGGATTAGCTAGTCGCTCAGTCGTGGACCAGAAATGAGCTTGTCGCGTATAATTTTTGAGATGGTAGAAAGGGCTTGCAAGTGAGAAACCAAGCTCTTCATGTAGTCACGCATGATTGATGAGGTGACATAAAATGTGTGCGAGTGTGTAATTAGGATCAGTTGCATAGTCACAGAGCAGGCAGGAGGCCAGTTGCACAGTCACGGAGTAAAAAAGAGCTCATCGCATAGTTACACATGGTTTGTAGTTGAGGTCAGAGAGTGTCATGAGTGAGTGATTGAGCTTATCGTGCAGTCACAGAGGCTCGGCAAGATGACATAAAATGCCAGTGAGTGAGCGACAAGCAGTGTCGTGCATTCATCCTGGTTAGTGATGGGTAGCAAAAAATGTCATGAGTGTGCAACATAACCGCTAGTAGTTAGTCGCACATTGGCAGAGGTCAAATAGAGATAGTCAGAGTGCGACAACTGACAGACCAGTCAGAGTAGGATGACACAGGTGCAAAGGTGGATTTGCAGAGCCAGTTAGAAGGTGACACTTGGCAAATTCTGGTGACTTCTGAGAAGAATATGCTGAAATAAATAAAATACTATATTTGCAACCAAATTAAAATATTTCCATAGTTAAAGCTATATTATGATTTGCAAATTTCAAAATCTCAACTGAATGTGCACGAGAAAAGAAGTGTGTTTTCATGGTTAAATGACCAAATTTTGTCAGAAATATGAAGTGTCATATACTGTTGGAAAGGTCTTGAGATGAGGATTTTGATTTTGCAAACCATTTGGGTGCAGATCAAATCAGATTTTTGTAGTTGAAGAAAGAAGATTTACAATAAGGCTATTAAGTCCACCCTCTTAATGGATTTATTCTATTTGCTACAATTGTTAGAGATTAGTCAAAAATACTTATGACCTGATGGTATGCAATCTTAAATTTCTGATTACTGATCCTTTAAGTTCACAAAATATATGTATCACCTATAGCGATTGATTAATACCCCTGTTCTACTCGGTATCCTTGAATCTTGTTCTTCATAAATGAATTCATCTTTTTCTGTCCTTGTGCATGAAACTCTCTATCTGATCCATATATGTCTGCTGCAGCTACAATCATCATGTTCTGATTGATTATAAATCTATATATACAAATATTTTGACCTATTTTGGTTTCACACTTTATAATAAAAACTCTATTATTAAAGGTTTACAACTTGACCTTGATCTCCTAGTTTGCATGTTTACAATCAGTTAGACTGATTAAAAATATTACATATGCTTTACTTGATCCTCATGAAATGGTTTTACAGCTAAGCATAAAGCTATTTATAAAACTAAAGTGCTTTATCTGATGTGTATCTCAGATCCACTTTTTTTGGAAATAAAATTGTCTCTCGGTAGACCGGTGCTCGGTGATGTCTCTGTAGACATACTGCTCTTGGGTTTCTCTGTAGACTCTACTCTCGGTTTACTCTGTAAATTGTTTGTCGGTGATAGTTCTTTTGGTGTTCAATGATTTTGGTGATAATTGTGCTAAGATATTTTTGGTGACCATTTCACTTGTCTGTTTTGGTGACCATTGCACTTGTCTATTTTGGTGAGCTCTGTGCTTGTCTGAATGCTGCCACTCGGTGATCAAGTTACCGACGGTTCAAAAACTATTTCCTTGTATACTAATAAAAACTTATCATCATCATCATCAACTTATTGTGGAGCCATTCATGTTTTCGTGGTGATTTTAATTTATTCTCTCATTTGTAAGCTTTCTCCATTTGGTGTTTTCAATTTACATCGTTTAAATGCATGAAATATATTGCATTAGTTGAGTGGGATGAGAATAAGTATTCCCCCAAGTTATTTCTCAAATTCTTTACCTGGTTGGTTTTCTATGAGTTTATATGTGTTTTCATGTTGAGAAAATAGGAATTTAGAGTTGTTATGCTGCCCAAATATTTGTGAGTGCCCAAATTTTGGGATTTTATTAGATAAATGTGATGTTGGGTGCCTTAGGGAAAATGGGTTTTTATTTCATGAGTTTTTATGATGTTTTTTGTTTTGGCATTTTTGAGTTTGCCATGTTTTGCGTGCCACCTAGAACTTGTGAGCCGCCATGAGTGGTGTGATTGTTATATTGGAGGTTGTAGTACTCAAAATTTTTAATAAGATTGTGGAAATGGATTTTCTTGAGGAATTTTTGGATAATTGGCATCACCATCTGAATGTACCAATTTTATGTTAAAATGTCATTTTTACACTTACCAGATTTTGCCATAATTTGAGCATTTTATTTCTTTTGAGCATTGTGAGTCTTCCTCATGTTCTAACAATATGTGTGATGGATTCCATGGGAATTAATTGTCTTGTAAAAGTTTCCAATTGAGAAAATTGATTATTTAGCTTATGCCTCTTTATACTTGGCTTGAATGCCTTGTGTGTATGGGAGAGGAATTATCGTCCAATGATTGCTATTGTGCTTGTTTTTGTTTATGTGTTTACCATCCTTGGTGTAGACCATGTAGATTTTGTGTTTTTTCCTTGATGTAGACCAAGTGGACAATCCTTGGGTCATGTTTTCTTCGTATAGATTGAGGCAACGAAGTCCTTGTTAGAGCTCTAAATTTTTGGCAAAATTTAGAGTTCTATGTAGTGATAAAACCCTAAAAATGACCTCCTAAACTCCATGCCCAAGAATTTATGAGATGATGGAGCACATGAAATGGGATACAAAATTATATATATTTTTAATTCAAAGCTAAAGGAGTAAGGAATGAAGCTTTGTGATAGGAACAATCAAAATTTCTGTGAGCAAAGGTTTGGAAGATGCTGTAGTTTTGACCTATTGTAAAGATAAAGTTGACAGAGAAGACAAATGATCAAAACATAAAAATAACTTAGTTCATAAAATCTTATTTCCAATCTCTAGTAAGAATATTAGCTTTTCAAAAGTTGTTTTTTTTTTAAATTTTTTTTGACCAAACCTAAATCCAAAAGATTTATTAATTAATTTGTCGATTAGTTGTTTCAAAAGAAGGTTTTTAATTTTAATATAAGGTGGTGTCTTTTCACCTTAAAGGGGTGTGAAAAAAATTCAACCACATATATATGTGGTGTAAAATGTAAAAATAAGAGGAATTCTAAAAATATCACATTGTAATAAATCATTTGTACTATACTATCATCAAGAAAAGAATAAGATTTTGAAGATGATTGTATAAGGCAATGCAACTGAAGCACATATCAATTGTACCTATTTTTTGAATTAATATAGAGACCCTCTCTTATTTCCAAATTGAATATTTTAAGTTCATTTACTTTTGAAGAAATTAGTCCTCTGTGATTATTGATTCTGAGTCAATTAGTATCATTTAATATTTGGTAAAAGATTGAGTTACAATGTTAATCTTGGATCATTGGATATTTCATACGAAGTGTTGTCTATGTAATTATATCTAATTGGTTTTCTCAGTGAAATTAAATTCAATTAGACTAATTTTTTTCTGCAAAGATCTTTTTTCTGTATATATGGTAATGGATGGTGTGTAATTCACTATCTCACAGAGTTGTACATGAGGGTTTGGTCAAGGATTGAATTTATCAGCCCAATATTGGATAAGAGACTAGTCTGAGGATTATTTCATAATTCAGGGAATATTTCTAAAATTGCAAGTTTAATTGTTCTTTCAATCACATTGATAATTTATGAGCGTTATAAACCTTTTATTTTGAAGCATTCATAAGCAAGCGATTCAAAGTTTTGAACATTTGGTCAAGTTGTAGTTTGATCATTCTTGAGAACCACTTGCCATCTTAAGAGATCAATTGATTTTTATATACTTTTATGTTCTATAAACAGTCTCCAACCAATAGATTAGGGTTGAGATATAGGTTCACTCACCTAGGTCTTCCAGAGCCTGAAGTGCAGAGGAAGAGAATCATAATCGATCATTCCTGTTTGTTGGCCAAGTATAATTGGAGATCCCTTAATTGAGATGGTAAGATCATATGACTTCCAATCTATAGATTTAGGCACCAAAAGATTGATGACTCCATTGGGGAGTTGTTTTTTAAAATAAAAATTCTAGAATATCTGAAAAGTACACTTTGCTGGAAGGAAGAATCCAAAAGATAATAAATAATATTTTCTTTGAAAAGAGGTGGCGACTCTATTATTCAAAAAACATCTCAGTCGGTGAATCTACTGAGGGAGAAGATCCAGAAGGAGATGAAATTTTTATTTTTTTCAAAGAAATAGTAATTCTATTTCAGAATGTATCAAAATAAACAACTGTTTCAAAGAAAACCATTTATCGAGATGGTATCATGCCACTGGATCTCAGAATATTTCAATGTATTCCGAATAAGTTATTCCTTAAATTTCCACAACTTGTACCAAAATTTAATGGAGAATATGATGAATCAACACTTGAGAATTTGGATGCATTTTATACATTCTTAGAGAAAAATCAGATTTGTGAAGAAGATATAGTAATGAAATTATTTGTTAGGACATTGAAGGATAATGCAAGAGAAGAATTTGATTAATTACATACACAGTGTATCTCATCATGGGAATATTTTGAGAAATGGTTGCTCCATATGTTTCATGATGCAAGTGAGGAAGAAGATAACGTGTGCTATGAACATGATGAAATTCATAATTAAATTATGGAAGAAGAACCTTACATGTCTTCATTGGATGCATTTTTCAATTTGGAAAGATATGAAGGTGAATCTGTAGCACATTTGTTCATAAGGATGGTAAATATTTATCAGGAAATACCTTCAAACGTCACTTCTCCACTCAATAAATTCTTAAATAAAATTCATGAATTGGAAATCTCAGGTGACTCTAGTTTTAAACTTTTGTTCAACATAATGGATGAAGAATACCTAGATGGGGATGTTTCAGAACAAGTTGACTCTAACAATCTAGAATGGTACCATTTGGCTTAATGACATAGTGTTGGTTGACAGTTTGTCCTCCCGTTAGATTTATGATCTCTGACTCTTTTAGCACCCAAGGTGAGAGAACAAAAGGATGTCACCAACAAATGGGTCAGTGTATATCTTCAATCACTGCCCTCTGA
>MU227608.1:517838-548369 GCA_018584345.1 Thuja plicata | reverse complement strand
TTATCCAGTTTGCCGACCCTGTACATAGAATTTTCTTCAGAATTTATAGAGTTTACAATACGTCAGAATTCTAAAGCTGTTGATCTTCCTTCTTCTTGGAATGTAAATAGATAGAATATAAGAGAAAGACTTCCACATCTGAGAACTCGAACAGTCACCATAATCTCTGAAACTCATCGTCTATCCTTGCTCTGCAGTCTAGCGACTTAGCAACTGTATTAAGTCTCCGTGTCACCAAATGCTCAGTTTCTGTTTCGAGAATATGCGACAATGCTTGTCGCCAAGTCAGGGAATCAGAGTATGAAGCCTTTTAAATCTTATCATGACAGTTTACATGTACCCCTTTTCATTTCTGGCGACCTTGCGACTGTCCTAATCGCCAAGTTGGGAGTACTTCTTCTCTGGGACACTTTCTTCTTCAGACTTCGCAACCACTGTCAGATTTTCTGGCTTCTTCATCTTACGGCTATGCTTAGTCGCTAAATATTCTTGTATACCCTTAAGTCCTTCTGCGATTCTGTGACTGAAGGAAAAGTGCCAAGTCTCGTTTTCGCTTGATCCGCTTTCTCTGTCTGGCGACCACACGACTTCTTTCTAATATACAATCATCTATTTACACATGTCATGCAGTCATTGGTTTATTCATTGCGTCACTGGGGAATTGAGTCAACATTCTGTCTTGCGACATCTCGACTGAGTATTAGCACAAACCGTAAATAGTTAGTCGCGAAGTTGGGACTAAAATTATTTAACAGCCGTTCCATTCAGTGATGACGCGACTGAAGTAGTGGGTCCCTCCGTCATAAGACTTATGATAAGATCATTTGGAGACATCGCGACGTGAAGTTAGTCGCCAAGTCTGGGAAAGTTTTGATGACTGCGAAGAAACTGCCGCGATTACCCGAATGAATACAAATGCTAACCGTAGACGGTCAGTCGCGAAGTCGGGTGTAAAACCTTTTAAGTGCCATTTCATTCAGCAATCACGCGACATGAGGTTAGTCGCGAAGTCTGAAGATAATTTGATAACTGCTGAAATTATCCTGCGATCACCCGACTGAGGAGTGGGTCCCATGTTTCACAGAGCCTTATGATATCAACATCCTGCGACTACCCGACTGAGGAAAAGGCGCTAAGTCTCAGAATGCAGAAGGAATATTCGTAAGCCTTAGGCGATCACGCGACACAGTGCAAATGCAAAGTCAGGGAAGCAAAAGGTATATTCTCTCAGGGCATCGCGATTATGCGACTTCAAATAAGCACATGTATTAAGTGGCCAGAAAAAATAACTGAGAAATAGAACGCACCCAGACTTAGGGTTTATCATATCATTTAGCACTTGGAAAATCTATGGTTTCTAGGGTTTACCACAGCACAAAGATCAGAACAAAGAACCAGGAAGTTGCCAAGCCATAAGTACCACCACAGATCTTTCTTCTGAGACTTTCTAAATTCCTGGATGCCATGACCACCAATCATTCTTTTGCTAAAAAGATCATCAATTATAAGATCATAATCTTTGCCAGATTGGGTGCTATAACCTACCCAAGACCTTGAAAATATCCCCCCTGGCTTAGAGAAAAAAGCAGATGAAGGGAAATTTGGCAAAGATCACTTACCTATAGTGACTTAGACCTAGACTCATGACTGACCAGACTGACCAATATTGCCAAAAAATGAGTGACTTAAAGTCAGACAACACATAGTAAGTAAGATGAATGCATTTTTCATGTAGAAGATAAAGAAGCATCCATACTTGAGAACCATGATGACACTTGTGTTGAAATAGAGACATATATCAGTAATAGAGGGGATGAACATGAACAAAATAGTAGAATGATGTAGATAATAAATAAACCTTATGAAACGTTGGATGAAAAAGAGGAAGATCTAATCCTATCTAACTGTGACGATACTAGGAAATTCTATGTTGTTGATAAAGCTGAAGAGGAAAATAATTCTCAAGAAGATGATGCATTTAGTGAAATCATACATTATGATCAACATACAGAAGAAAGTACATCTGAAAATGACTTCAATTTTTTTTCAAATGCATTATATGATTAGACAATGGAAAACGATCATACAAACTATTGTGATGATGTTTTAAAAGGTGATTTCTCTATGAACTTAAGATGATTATATGACAAGGGTGAAGCATTTTTAGATAGTATGGGTAGTATAACAAGTTTTGAGGATGAACAATACAATGTTGAGAGTGTAATATCATCATCAGAGGATGTATCCAAAGAAATAATTGATGTCCCAGATTTTAACACCATGGAAGATTCAGATATGGTGAAAGTTTCAAATATGAATGAATCTAATTTCATATAAGGGTGTTGGAATTGGTTTCTGCTATTGTTGTTGGCATTCATGTTTTGTCACTAATGTCAACATATGTTTCTGTGGAGGCAAAACATACTGATTATTACTGTTTCTTATGTTGGGTCTTTTTTAGGTTTTTTGAGTTGTTTAAAATTTTGGTTCTCGGTGTAAGTTTTTTTGGGCCTTAGCGTCTGGTGCTTTCAAATGTGCCTGCAAAGTTTTGAAAAATGTTTGTATCCCAAGGCAATTTTACTTTGAAAATGTTTGAGAACCTTAAACCCTAATCCTTTTTGTTTTCGGTAAGGTTTATGTCATCTAAATTTCCAAATCATGCCCTAGTTATTATATTTTCAAGTTGACCTTCTTATTTGCCCCTTCATGTGCTAGTTCTTTTATTTTTTTCAAGTCTCTAAGTCTCGTAAAGGTTGGCAGTTAACTCTTTTTGTTCAGTGATCTGACAGAGCATTTATATCCAGGTCTCTTGAGAATTGGCGGTTGGTTCCTAACATTCAACTATTAAGAGAAATGATGCTTCATAGTTATCTCTAAATTGTGAGAAGATCGAAGTCAAGTTTGTAACATGTGTAGATTGAGCGATAAAGTGAAAGACTTAATGATTTATGTTACGTTGCTGAATCTCATAAAGAAATGGCTAATTCTTTTAAAATTTGAAGATTAAGCGTAGACCGTCGATGTTATCAAGGATCAAACACTATCACTTGATCATGTGAGTAAAGCCAAGTTAACTCAAGTATTCAGAGATTGGGAGAAATCCTTTATCTTTGAATCTCATAAAGAAACCATGGTTAAAGCTAACATTCAGAGATCACAAGAATTACTTTGGTCGCTGAATCTCAAAACATAAACTGAGTTAAGTTAAATCTTGTGAGATTAAGCGGTGACTGTTGATTACGTTACAAATGTGTGACTATCGCCGAATATCCAAATAAATCAAGCCAAGTAGAAAGAATTCAGTGATCATGAGATACAAGGCTGAGTTTTGATCAGATGTTGACACGTGTCTCAGAGGTTGGAAAGATGGATGGCTGGTGCCGAGGCTCATAATAGAACCAAGGGTTAAGAAAGACTTCAGTGGTTCAAAGATAGCCTCTATCTTTGAATCTCAAGACTAGATCATGGTTAAGACTCTTATTTGGAGATTACGAGATGTGCCTTTATCTATGAATCACAAAAAAAACTTGGGATTAGATAAAGTCTTACAAGATTTGGCATGGATCATTGATGCAAAGCAAGATGAGCGACTGGTGCTATATCTCTTAATGAAACCAAAGTCAAGACTTTTTCTCAGCGACTTAGATATATATGTTATCTCTTGATCTCACAATAAGACTAGGGTTAAAGGAAGCATTTAGAGATCACAAGATAAAGCCTTGTCACCCAATCTCTAAATAGACTTTAGGTTAAGCAAAGTGTTCAGAGACTCGGTGAGGATTGTTGATCTTGTATCAGATGTGTGGCTGGCACTGAATCTCAGTGTGAAATCAGAGTTAGGTCAAGTTTTCAACGACTCAAAAATTTGCTTTTTCTCTCAATCTTGGAATGGAATCTCAGTTAAGACAAATATAATGAGATTAAATGTGGTATGTTGATGCAGTGAAATATTTTGGGCTGTCACTTGATCTCATGATTTAAGACAAGTCAAGAAAATCATTTGGAGACTCAAAGATTACCTTTATCTCAGAATCTTGAGATTGAACTTGGGTCAAGAAAAGTTAAGTTACATACAATTATTCATAGATACCTCTTATAGCTAAATCTCTAAACTAGACCCACATTAAGTCATCTCATTTGGATGTTATGAGATTAGTTTGGTTGCTGAATCTCTAATTTGGACCTAAGTCAAATAGACTTTTCTGAGATTAAACATTAACCATCAATCAAGACTTAGATGAGTGGTGTGTGCTAAGTCTCTTGATTTAATCAAAGTGGTATGAAATATTAGGAGAATATGAGAGAAAGGTTTTTTTCAAAGTTATCTATGGATTTCATAATCCTGATAGTTAGTGCACAAAAATTTAGTGATCAGGAGATAGATAAGTTGCTGACTCTTGTGACCTTGGCGGTCAAGAAGGAAATGTTTTGAGATCTGGAGATAACCTTGTCACCAAATCTCGCAATCTTGGCGGTTAATTTCCAAACATTTGAAGATCCAGAGATAGTCAGTCACTCAATCTCAATACTTAACTATGGTCAACAAAAACATTTAGAGATTAAGAGATTGCTTAGTCACCAAGTCTTGTAAAGAAATTAGGGTTAGAGCTTCTATTTAGAGATCATGTGATATGTGTCATTCATTCAATCTTGAGATAAACCTTGGAGTTAGAAAAATGTTCAGTGACTGAGAGGGAGGCCTTATCTCTGAATCTCCAAGTAAACCATAGTCAAGTAGAGAATAATGAGATTATGAGAAACTTGTTGTCGCAACATTTATAGGAAATGAAGTGAATTACTAGGGTTGAGGAAAAATAGGAAATCATAACAAGGTAAAGTAATTTTCTAAGCTGTAAAAAGTGAGAATTTCAAGCCAATCAGATTTTGACTAGGGTTTTTTTAATGATTTCTAAGGTTTTGAAAGAAAAAAGTAATGGTGGCCTTTTCCATCTCTCTTTTCAAATTAAATTAAATGTTAGCTTCATAAACCATGCCTAGCATAGAATTAAACTTGATACATACAGAATGAATACTGAGGTGATTGAACAATGACATTCTAAGAACTTGACTAGATTGTTGCATTAATTATTGAATGATATATAGACTCAGTGCTTATATCTTTTGGTTATCAGAATTTTTCAGAAAAGTGTGGCAAGAAATTCAAAAGTTGTAGAGACTTTCAAAAAAGAGCTTGTTTAGAGAGGAATACTTGGATAAATAGAAAAGATGAGCCAAATAGAGTTTAGCAAGGCCTCATCTAGTGAAGGAAGTAAAGATACAAGAGAAGAACATAAAATAAAGATAAATTACTCAGAAGAATTCATCACATTTCTCCCGTGGTCTACTCAAAACAAGAAGGTTATGATGACATGTAACTGATTGAATGTTTGAAGATGTTAAGTTGATCACCAAAATGCGGAAAGATAATGCAAGACATTAAACTTGTTAATGGATTGTATTGTCATTGATGTCAACTTGATATAATCTAATCAGTTATAATCAAAGTTTCAAAGACTTCAAAGAATCAAAGAAATAAAGATTATGCTTTCAGTAATGCATAAAAGACAAGCATTCAATAAGTGACTACAAACACCGACAGCTAGTGGAACCCGAAGGACAAAGATTACTGAAAGTTAAGTCAAAGTGATGCTCGATCAAAGAAACTGACAAGCATTAATGAAGAGAAGAATCACAAGCATTACCGATAGCTAGAATTACAGTGTTAACTGATGAGCATAACTTTGAAGTGAAGCGCAAAGGATAGACAACCCTGATGGATAGACAATCTCGACAGAGAAGCCCAAGGAGAACTGAAGTGTTAACCAAAGCTATCAAAGAGTTAAAACACTGAAGTTAACTGGAGTTTAGAAATGACAAAATATCTAGCTGACAGAGCTAAAAATAGACTTAACTAGTTTTTGTCATTGTTTTCATCGACAAGATAAAGCCAGAGATAAGTAAAGGATTTAAAGCTGTTTTATCTAGTTGGAAAGAAGATTTCTATGAGATAAAACAAGATTTATACTTTAAATCAAGATTGGCTAAGATTGTGGATCACGCCAAGAACAAGAAAATAAAGAAGAGAGAAATGGTGATATCATGTCTATAAAGAGACAAATTAATTCATTATGAATTAAGGGGAGTGAATGAAAAAAGAGGATGCTGAAGAGAAATTGATGAAGAACAAATTCATACAGTCCTGATCAATCAAGCTGAGGAAAGAGATAAAGATTTTTGCAGACACCGAGCAACAAAGCACAACATCATCAAGCAGAAACAAAAGTGGAGCAAAGGTATTGAAAAGAAATATTGATCAGAATTGTTTAATGAGCTTACAATAGATCTAAAAATATGCAAGTATAACTAGCATATGTAAACATATCATTTACTATTTTAGTTTAACCATTGATTTAGATAGTCTCTTAACCGAGCAGGATTTAAAAATCCTTTCTATATTGAGATACATCCCAAGGAGTATCAAAAAGTTTGATCATGAAGATAGCATGAGATGCCAGATACCATTTGATGAACCAGGGTTTGGTCATAGAAGGTAGCATAGAGATGCCTGATATCAAGTGACAAACTAATATTTTAAATCTTGTAACAAGGTCACACCTAACAGTGTGTTTTTAACCTTTAACAAGGTTGTCTCTTCACTGAGCTCACTTCACAAGAGTGAAAATTTTGGATAACCGGTCCCAAGTGGTTTTTCCCTTAACAGGGTTTCCACGTTAAAAATCCACGTGTCAATGTGTTTATGAGTCATTACTTTAGTGTTTTGCATTACACATAACTAATCTAGATTGATCGATATACACTAATCTATTTACTATTTTTCTATAACTTGAAAGACTTATATTTGGTAAACATTAAGAATAAGCTTTAACAGAGCACTCCGAGCAGTAGTTATTTGATATGATTATTTGAAGGCATACATCTTGTAGGACTGAATATAACTAGAGGCTTAATATTGTGGTACTAAGTTTTTGGGTTGATTAATTGGAATATTTTTGAGGCAACTAATTCACCCCCCTCTCAGTTATTACTAACAATTGGTATCAGAGCTTGTGTGCTTAGAAAGGTAGTTTAACAACTCAAGAAAAAGATCACAAGATGAACAAACGAGATGTGCCCAAGTTGAATAAATACAACTTTGCGTCATGGAAAAGTAGAATAAGACTCCACCTATCAAGTATTGGTAATGATGTTACTCAACACCTTGATACTGAATATGTGTTGTCTACAAGACCTCATACTCTTGAGAAATTAAGAGAAAAGCATGAGCATAATTGCATGATGATAGAACTTGCCTCATCACTCTCTGATGCTGAGTTTGAAGATATAAAAACCCACACCTTTGCAAAGAAAATGTGGGATAAGTTGAAGATGGTACATGGAGGAGATGCTAATGTACTAAGACCCAAGACATAAAGCCTAATAGGGAGGTTTGATGACCTAAGGATGAAAGAAGGAGAAAATATCACTCAGTATAGCTGTAGAATCAAAGAGGTAGCCAATGCTATCTGAGGAGTTGGAGGTGTACTTGAAGAGGAAATAGTGGTAAGTAAAATCTTAAGAACCTTACTACCTGTATATTCTATTAGAGTTTGTGCTATTCAAGAAATGAGAGCAGTTGCAAACAATATAGTTACTCTAGATAGTCTGGTTGGTAGATTAATTTTATTTGAGATGAATAACTTTGATAATAGCATCTTACCATCTATAGAATCTACATTCAAATCTTCTTTGAAAATAAGTAAGTCAAGTCATAGACATGCTATTAGAAATGATAGTGAAAGTGATAATGAGGATCAAGGATTTGATGAGATTGAAGCACTAATGACAAGAAGACTGCAGAGAGGAAAAGGTAGATACAAAGGTAAATTACCACTTGTATGTTTTAATTGTAAAGAGGTTGGACACTTCATTGCAAGATGTCCTAATAGAAGAAAAGATGACATAAGTAATGACAAAAAATATGAAAATAAGTTTTACCAAGGTGATAATAAAGATTAATGAAGCAACTGACAAACTGAAAGAAGAGATACCTGAGACTACAAGGACAAAGGAAAGAAAGCATGTTACCTAGATGAGAATAGAGCTGATGATACTGACACCAAATCTAAAGAAGACATTGAGATGGTATTTGTAGCCATGAAGGATGACTCAAACAAAGAAGAAGAAAGGTATGTAGAAACTGCACTTATATATAAGGTTAGTAAGAATGATGTCTGGATCATAGATAGTGGCTGCACTCACCACATGACCGGTGATAAGAAATTTTTTGAAACTTTTGAATACTATAATGGTGGTTCAGTAAGAATGGGTAATGACACACCTTGTCTAGTTGAAGGTAGATGAACCATAATGTTAAATAAACTGTTCAAATGTGAAAATGCTTACTGGGTAAAATGACTGAATTATAATCTGTTAAGTGTTTCAGAGCTGAACAATACATGTCACTGAGTATCATTTGTGAATAAGAAGGCAAAGATATTCAATGAATCAGGAAGGTTGATCAGAACTGGTGAGCAGACAAAAGGTAACCTTTTCTATCTTGATGACATTAACACCACTTGTTTAATGGTTAGAAACAAAGACATATGATTGTGGCACAAAATATTGTGTCATGTGAATTTTGACAGCGTGATAAAGATAAGCAATAAAAGGAATGTTAGAGACTTACCGAACATGTCAAAGCATCAACATACCATGAGCAAGAACTGTCAAAAAGGTAAGATGACAAAGTCTAGTTTCAAGAGTAAAGCCCATACATCTAATGAAATTCTATATTTAGTCCATAATGATCAATGCGGACCCATGAGGACAAAGAGTTACTATGGAGATAGGTATTTAATTCTCTTTGTTGATGATTATTCTAGAATGATGATAGTTATGTTCTTAAAAGATAAATCAGAAGCATTCAAGATGTTTAAATGGTATAAGGCTATGGTAGAAAAACAAAGTGATAAGAAATTAAAATGCTTAAGGTTAGATAGAGGAGGGGAATTTATTTCAGATGAATTCACTGATTTCTATAATAATCATTGAATTAAAAGATAGGTTTCTACACTGAGAACACCACAAAAAAATGGAATTGCTGAGAGGAGAAATAGATCAATTGTTGACTGTGCAAGAACATTGATGATTGAGAAAAAACATCACTCAAAATTTCTGGAGGGAAGCTGTCAGTACTGCTATCTACACATTGAACAAAGTACAATTGGAGGACACAAAGAAGACACCCTATGAGCTTTGGTATGGTTACACACCCAATGCAAGTTACTTCAGAATCTTTGGTAGTCAATGTTATATTTTAAAGGATAATAGAAATGGAAAGCTTGACTCCAAAAGTGATGAAGGTATCTTTCTAGGGTATTCCACCAAAAGAAAGGCTTATAAGTGTCTTAAAAAATCATCTAACAAGATCATTGAAAGTGAAAATGTAAAGATAGATGAATTTATAGAAAATAATGATAAGGAAAGCAGAAGAGAACCAGAGTAATACAATAGGTTTGTTTACACTGAAGAACTTGACACTCTACTTGAGAAACAATATATCGCTCCTGAGAAACATAACATTGCACTCGAGCATCATGCTAAAATTACCAAAAATTAGGATAATAGTCAAGATGATGTACCAAGCGATGGAGATCAGAACAAAGGTCAAGAAGATGATCAGAATGATGGAAAAAGAGATAAACCGAAACTTGCCAAGGATGTCAGAAGCCATCATCCACAGAATCAAATCATAGGAGATAAGAAGGTTGGAATGAGAACAAGAAGTAAGTCACTAAACACTAGATGTTTACTTTGTGATTTTGAGCCTAAATCTGTTAATGCTGCACTTGAAAATGAAGAATGGGTCAGTTCTATGAATGAAGAAATAGAAGAGATTGAGAAGAACAGTACATGGCCACTAGTACCAAGAAACGATGACAAGAATGTCATCGGTACCAAATGGATATTCAGAAATAAGCTGAATGAGAATGGAGAAGTCACAAGAAATAAAGAAAGATTAGTATGCAAGGGGTATGCACAAGAAGAAGGTATTGATTGTGGAGAAACATTTTCACCCGTTGCTAGACTAGAAGAAGTTATAATCTTACTTTCTTATGCTGCATTCAAAGGATTCAAGGTATACCAGATGGATGTCAAATCTGCATTCCTAAATGAAATACTGGAAGAAGAGGTATACTTTGAACAACTAGAAGGGTTTGTTGATCCAGATAAGAGGAACATGGTATGTAGACTACATAAAGCCTTGTATGGATTGAAATAAGCACCTAGAGCCTGGTATGAAAGACTTCACTCCTATCTCATCAGCATTGAATTTGTAAGAACAAGTGAAAATAGCAATTTGTACTTAAAAGAAGATACCACTGGTAATATTATGATTGCTGAAATATTTATTGATGATATAATTTTTGGGGGAAATGAAATGTTATGAAAATCCTTTTCAAATGAAATGAGAAAAGAATTTGAAATGTCTATGTTTGGGGAGATCAAATTATTTCTTGGTCTACAGATTCTTCAACAAGATGTAGGCATTTATATCACCCAGTCCAAATACATCAAGGAAGTGCTGAAGATATTCAAGATGGAAGATTCTAAGCTAGTTGGAACACCTATGGCTACCGGATGTAAGATGACAAAAGAAGACAAATCAAATGAGGTAAATCAGACCTTGTATAGATCAATGATTGGAAAACTAATGTATGTTGTTCATACTAGACCAGATATAGCACATGCAGTTGGAATAGTTGCAAGATTCTCTGCTAATCCCAAAGAATCACATATGACTGCTGTCAAGAGAATTCTGAGATATCTGAAGAATACCAAGGACTATGGCTTATGGTATAAAAGAGAAGGTAAATTTTAGGTACAAGTCTATACAAATGCTGATTGGACTGGAAACATTGATGACCGAAAGAGCACAATTGGAGGAGCATTCTTCATGGGTGACAAATTTTTCACATGGATCAACAAGAAGAAAGGATGCAACTCTGAGTCTACAATAGAAGCAGAATATGTGACTTCTGCTGTAAATTGCTCCAATATTGCATGGATCAAACAGTTGCTGGAAGGTATGAATATGAAGATTCTTGAACTAGTGATTATATATTGTGATAATACCAGTGCAATTAACATTTCTAAGAATCAAGTCATGCATGCTAAGACAAAGAATATTGCTATCAAGTATCACTATCTAAGAGAACAAGTGCAAGCAAAGGAGGTGATACTAGAATATGTTCAATCAAAGGAACAATTAGCTAATATATTCACCAAGCCATTACCAAAAGATACATTTGAGTACCTAAGACAAAGACTAAGGGTATGTGTTTATGAGAATCCACTTGGGATATGTGCTAACCACATATCATTTGGAAAATGTAATAGGTCACAGCTCTCAGATTGCAGTTTAGACATGTTTAGAAGATGGCCATTTGGAGGTCATTACCCAAATATGCATTTATGCATATTTCCCAGTTTTTATTAAATGACCTACTTTGAGGGGCTACATTTCTAATCAGATGGATAAGAATACAATTTTGGAGTGTCCTAGAATGTTGTAAACATGAAAATAAAACCCCGTGCCTATTTGCAGATCCCTGTGAAGTCGGATGTCCAGTTTGCAAAGGACATTCAATTTGCATTTTATTGAGTTTCTCAGAATGTAATTTGCAAAATTACTAAATAGCATACTTTGAACTTCTACAAGTTGTACCTGGTTGAATGCCATAAAGAATTGAATGTTACCCCATATGTTAAACCTAGAAGTGTACTTTCTCAAATATTTCTAGACTTTGACCAATCCATTTAGCCACTTTTCCAGCTTGATTCCAAATAATATCTCTGCATATTTACTGAGTTTTAAATTCAGAAATTTGTAAGGTGCTTACATTGTAGGTTTGTACCTATTGATCACTTCATTTTCTGAATGAGTTACTTGAAGTTATGAATTCCACATATGAAATTGAATACATGTTTAGAGGTTCAAATTCTAAAGATTCTTCTTGATGAGTTTATGAATTCAAATTTGAAGGAGTTTTTTTTCAGTTTGCCAATGCTGAACAGAATGAAGTTTGTAGAATGGTCACTTTCATAGAGAACTTTTTACCTGAATTTTTTTTTCAAGAGCCGATTATGAGACCATTCTCTTTGCATGTAAACATACTATTTTGAATGGTGGTGAAATCTTAGAGAATGTTTTAGTAAGTCTTGCAATGGCCAATCTGCATGAAGTTCATGTTGTTTCTGCGTTTGCACCTGCACTATTTGCTAGAATTGCCAAAGTTTGATAAGTTGCACCTTGCACAAAGAGTTGAATCTAGTGAAGACATTTTGTATGCATATTCATTGTTGATGAATGAATCACTCTGCCAAGTGAAGGCTCCTTAGGAGTTAATCTAGTATCTTTTCAATTTTCATTTCCGGCAGGGTTTGCATATATTTGAATACTTCTAATAGCAGGATATATGAACTAGCCCACTTTGAATGTTATGATTTTATGGTTTTGGTGCTTTCAAGAAAATCCAATTGATGATCATTTCTCAAATGCTGGAGATGAATTTGATTTCTAGTCCTCATACTTGAAAGGGGTCATTCAGTCAGTTTTCAAAGCTCGTTCAGGAAGCTACTTGCCATTAGTGAGTTCAATTTGCATGATTGTGAAAGTCAGTTCTAAGTGGTGCAAGATCAAATTTTTGTTATCCAAGTTTCATAGTTGATCAGGTTTGTTTTTTCGAGAGTGAAAGTGGTTTTCAGGAGTGGTGATCCCAGAGACTTGTAGTTTGCTTGTGGAGTCCAATACTGAGTTTATGAAGTCTTAAAAAGCATATTATTATGTTAAATAATTTTGTGATTTAAATAATGGTTTTTATGGACGTGTGCCAATGAACTTGACTGTGGAGAAATGTGAAACCATGACCTAGTGAATGTAATGTGTAGATGTAGTGATTTTGAATGCTGAAAGACTAGTACATTGGTTGGAAAGCTTGCGCTGGAAATGAAGGAAGTTAAGAGTTTTTTAAAATACAAATGCAAATTGCAAAAGAAAATGTAAATACCATTTGAAACCTTGTGCAAGCATTGAAGAAGAAGTTTTAAACATTATTAAAACTTTAAAATTGGAATGACAAGGATGCCTACGCCATCCATACAAGAAGGCATTTAAAGTGAAGCATTGCACATGTGATTGGTAGGTGAAAGAAAGGAATGGTCAGTGCAGGGGATATGGGAAGTTTGTTTTTAAAAATTTGCAATGAAAATCCACACTAATGTAAGACCAAAGGGAGGGAATGGTGCTACATAAGCTAAAGAAATAGCAAGGTGCTGTGTAGAAATTTGCATAAAAGTCTGCGCATATGCAGGGGAAAGTAAATACAAGTGGAAGGCTGCACAAGTAGAGGGGAAAACATTAAGCATTACACTTTCCAGAAACAAGTAATGAAGTATTGTGTTGACTATTGTAAGAGAGGTATGCACAGGATACAAATGAAAATGTGGAAGAGGATTCAACACCATAACATTATGGAGAGACTGTGCAACATAGCAATGTGGAAATATAGACAATGGAAGGCAGCATGATATACATTTTCAACTTTGTTTTAAGAGGCCCTCAAACAAATACACTTTGGTAGGTGATTAAACAAATTCCACAACCTATGTAACATCCTCCCTGCCACGCCATAGGATTGTGAAAGATTTGTTTTGAAAATAAAACAAGTAAATATAAAGAAAAGAAGTTTGCGTAGGAGACTATAAGAAGGTTGTGCAGTTATTGGGAGCTTGTGCAAGGGACCATATCTTTAAAAAACCAAATGCAATATGTAATGGAAAAAATTGCGTAGAGGATTAACAAAGACCTACGTAGTGGAATGAGAGAGAAAAGGTCACGCCAGTGCAAAACATTTTGTCCCACATTGCTGGTGAGCATGTATATTAAGTTGTTTAAATGCAAAAGCACTTAGTTATAGATTTGAAGTAAGAGCTAAGGGTTCATGGGAATCACCACTTGGAGGGATGCTAGAAACTAATAGCTCGTGGTGGTGGATCCTATAATTTTGGGTGCCAAGTTGCAAATCCTTAAAAAAAATTGAAAATGTTTAGTCCCACATTGGTGGGGTGAGAAACATTTCAGACATTTATAAGACAAGAAAAAAACATACTAAAATATGAAGTGAAGAGGAGGCTCTCCACACGTGAGCTCTGAAGGTGCCTTGAAATGCGTGTCAAGTGGTTGGTGACCAAGACATCCAAATCTTGTAGGTGATATGGCACAAATGGATGCTGAGGTGGTAGACACATGGCAGCTCATTGCGTAGTCATGGATTAGCTAGTCGCTCAGTCGCGGACTAGAAATGAGCTCGTCCCGCAGTCGCGTATAATTTTTGAGATGGTAGAAAGGGCTTGCAAGTGAGAAACTGAGCTCTTCATGTAGTCGCGCATGATTGATGAGGTGACATAAAATGTGTGCGAGTGTGTAATCAGGCTCAGTTGCATAGTCACAGAGTAGGCAGGAGGCTAGTCGCACAGTCACAGAGTAAAAAAGAGCTCATCGCACAGTCACACATGGTTTGCAATTGAGGTCGGAGAGTGTCGTGAGTGAGTGAGTGGGCTTATCGTGCAGTCTCAGAGGCTTGGCAAGATGACATAAAATGCCAGTGAGTGAGCGACAAGCAGTGTCATGCATTCGTCCTGGTTAGTGACGGGTAGCAAAAAATGTCGTGAGTGTGTGACATAATTGCTAGCGGTTAGTCGCACACTCGCAAAGGTCAAATAGAGATAGTCAGAGTGCAACAACTGACAGACCAGTCAGAGTAGGATGACATAGGTGCAAAGGTGGATTTGCAGAGCTAGTTAGAAGGTGACACTTGGCAAATTCTGGTGACTTCTAAGAAGAATATGCCAAAATAAATAAAATAGTATCTCTACAACCAAATTAAAATATTTCCATAGTTAAAAGTATATTATTATTTGCAAATTTCAAAATCTCAACTGAATGTGCACGAGAAAAGAAGTGTGTTTTCATGGTTAAATGACCAAATTTTGTCAGAAATATGAAGTGTCATATACTGTTGGAAAGGTCTTGAAATGAGGATTTTGATTTTGCAAACCATTTGGGTGCAGATCAAATCAGATTTTTGCAGTTGAAGAAAGAAGAAGTTTCAGATATTTTGGAAGAACAGACAGGTGTCGGTTTGCAAAAATTGAATTCTCAATTCTGTATATCTCTATTCTTCTCAATTGTACAGGGATGGTGAAATCAATACTACTAGCCAGTTTTCTAATTTTGGTGTCTCTTATTCTGAGTTTCTTGTCTTTTGAATGTACTGAATCAGGAACATTTTAATGAAAAGCAAATGGAAACTCTGTCTATATTAGTGATGTCTTTGTGTGTTTTTTTGAAATCTTGTGTATTAACATGTAAGAAATTTTAATGCACTAGTTATAAGGTAGCTATGAATTGTGTTTGAGTTTCTTTTAAGGAGAGAGTTAGTCTTGAATACAAGTTCTGAAGGTTCAAGGATTGCACATGAATTTGATGTCTGGGTATTGGAGTGAATTGTAAGGAATTTCATTTGGGTTATGTTGTTTGGAGTTAGAGAGTCTTCTGTGGATGTATGTTTATATGACTCTGTTTCCCAATAGATAAGGCAGTGATCTTTGCTTCTTTATGTAGTTGTCATCATCAATTCATAAAATATCAAATCAGTTTTACCTTTCTATTTTAAGAGCTGTGAATGATTGTCAGATTTAGTGTGATGGGTAGGAATCCATTTCATGATTCATTGAAAGAAGTGAATCCAATAGGTACACACACCTAAGTATTTGAGCTTGAAGTGTAGGAGGATTTTTTGATCCTTGTTAATTAGCCTTTTCCTTGACAAGTTCAGGGAAAAATGTTAACAGAATGATGACTCTACTGGAGAATTTCTGAAGTAGAATTGTCAGTGAGTGTAGGAGAGTTTTCTCCTTGCTTTGTTGTGTTAACCCCAGAATCTGGTTGAGAGAAAGAGTCAAGAATTAGAGTCTAAAATTCATTTCAGATTTGTGTAAGGATAGCTTGGAAATGATCTTAGTGCAGTGATTATAAAAGATTGTGCGGCTTTGCTGGTTGGAGATAAACCAAAAATAAAATATATGTGTTAAATGGTTTTTTCTATTTGAAATCTTTGCTCTGCAAGGAGGTGGCGACTCTATGTTGAAAAGAACCCAATGGAGCTATAAAGAAGGCTCTAGATCTGCCAGATTTCCAGTCAAAGAGAAATGAGTAGCATCTGCAATCTTACTTCCAGGCAATCCTCATGTTTTCATGTGAAAGAAGAGTTCCTTATGAAGTGAAGTAGCACTAAGAAAAGGAAATGGTGGTGATAAGTTGAAGTGCTTCTTAGTTGTTGAATGTGTTCTTTATACTTTTGAGAAGTATGTTTATATTTTAATTTTATGCTCATTTGGGAGAGATTTCAGTCTTTGTTGTAAGAGGGCATGAAAATGGTAATTAAAGGATCTATTGTTGTTAAGATAGTATTTGTAATAGCATGAATTACATGATGTATGAGTCACATGTGCTCCCCTACATGACTCCAAGTGCAACCATGAGTTCCAGTCAGCCTCAACCCTATAATTTGAAGAGAGGTCTCAATAATAAATTGTATACAGCTCTAAATTTTGAAGGTATTCATGGTTACCCAAATACTTTTCCACCCAAAATAAGAGAAAAATTGCCAAGATTCAATGGTGGGAGAGAGGATAATGTTGAAAAACACTGTAGAAAATTCATGGACTTAATGGAGGATTTTGATATTGAATATGAGGACAGTATTATGAGATTGTTTATCCAATATTTGGTAGATGATGCAAGGTATTGGTTATTTTTCTTTGCCAGAATGTTCTATCTCTTCATGGGATGAGTTAAGATTTTCTTTTATTGAGCAATTTGGTGAAAAGATTAATCTAGTTGCAGCGATAAAGAATTTAATGGAGATACAAATAAACAATGGTGAGTTGGTTCCTCATTTCAATCTTAGATTTTCTAAAATATTGGGTCAAATCCTGTGGATTTTAGACCAAATGATGCTATTTGTTTGGTTTTTTATTTTGGGGCATTTGGTAAAAAGATGAGTTACTTGTTAAGAGATAAGCAAACTAGAACTTTGTATCATGCTTTTATGACAACAATAGATATTGAAAACAATTTAAGATCAGGAATCATCCCAAGGGGTTTCCCATCTATTAGGAATCATTTTCATAATGTATCAAATGCTCTAGATAGATGTGGATCAAGAAATGAAGATCAGTGCCAAGGTGTTTTTTCCCCTGTTGATTTTAATTACCATGAATTAAATTGTGTTTCAAAGAAAAATGTGAAAAGTAAAGAGGGGGAAAATGTTTTAGAAGATGATGATTTTGCAGCCTCAAGTGATGAATTCCTATTAGAATTTTTTGATTTTTAAGAGGATGTATGTGTTTTACACTCTTATGAGGATCAAGAGGATGCTGAAACTTATGTTCACAAGAGAATGATATGTTGGAAGATGTTGATTCGTTTTTATTATGCAAACATAGTGTAGCATGGGAAGATAAGAGAATTTGTGGAAGTGAATGCAAATCAACATGTTAAGGTAAGAGTGTCTTCACCAATTCTAAAAATAATCTTTTACATCCACATGATACAAATGAGTTTGGTATTAAGAGCTTTGAAGTGGATTTGGTATCAAAACTTAAAGAAAGAGGGATAGTAAATGATGGTCTTCCTTATGAGATGGAATATGATACTATCTTGCAACTTTATCATGATATTATGAATGAAAATCAGAATGAAGATCAATTAGTTGAGTCTTTTCAGTCAAAGGGTAAAATGCTAGATGAGTGTGTTGTTGAAATCCCTTCATTTAATGATGATCATCTTCAACATATGAATTTTTTGTGTAATGAAAATCCCACACATGATGAGAAACTTGAGGATGATTGGTGTCTCTCCCCATCTCCTCTAGTTGAAGAAGGTAGTATGAATTTTTCATCCACTTATTTGCCTAACGATAGAGGTGTTGAATCTACTTATAGTGATATCTCTAATTTTGAATCATATGCTGAAAGTGATTATGACATCAGGGGTACTAATGTATTAAAAGTTTTTACTAATGATGCATTTGATGAGGACATTGATATGGATCAACCATCTCTTTGCTACCATGTTCATATGGGAGAAAAACACGGTGTTGTTAATCCATTGTTTGAGGAATGCATTGAGTTTTTCAGATTTGATTTATTCTGATTTTGATATTGAAAATTTGTCAATATCGAGTAAGAAATCATAATTATATCTTCCTGGGAAAAAATGATTGTGAGTTTGAATTCACATTTGATGGGTCCATTATTCCATATAGTGAGCAGGATTATGATATTGATCAGCTGGCTCCTTGTGATCATGTGGGTAATTTGCAAGTGGAGGAGGTTTCCAATTTGTGTTTTGAGGAACATGTTGATATGTCTTTCCATTGTGAAGTTTTTCTAGATTTTGATATTCATGGATTATGTGAGTATGAGTCATTTACCTTCTTTATGGATTAGCCGGCTAATGAGGGGGTAATGCAAGTGGGGTTTGATGGTTCTTATGATGATGCATTTCCTCATTATCATGGTTCATATTTTATGATATTTGCTAATGTGAAGAATGAGTTTCATAATTTTGGTTATGATGACTTTGATGGAAGAAATTCTAAAGGCATGAAAGGAATTACAAATAAGGTATTCTTCATTTTTATGATTCCTTGTGAGTTTGAGAAACAACTATACAAGTACATTTTTATTTTGATAGTTGTATGCAAACAAGAAAATCAGATTTTTGATAGAGGCAAGTGCTGATTTCATTTGAAGAAGGGCTTGAGGTTTTTTAAATAATGTATATATTTTTTCAGTCACTTTCTTTTCAGTCATGTGGTGTGTTTTCTTTCAATAAGGATTCCCAGTTTGTGAAGAGAGAAGAGAAAGTTCTAATTTTTTTTGGGTGGTCTTCTTCTACCAAGAGATTCTAGATCCTTTTCATGCCCACATGGGGCATGCGTCTCCAGATAGAGCCACTGTTAGTACTCTCAAATTTCCTCAAAATTTGGAGTTACTAAGTAAAACTTTCCCTAAGAAGCTTGTGGAGGAGGCATATTTGGATGCTTGTAAAAAGAAGCCTGATGATTTTATGAGAATACGCTTGGGATATGTGTTTACCACATATAATTTGGAAAATTTAATGGGTCCCAGCTCGTAGATCGTAGTTTGGACATGTTTAGAAGATGGCCATTTAGAGGTCATTACCCAAATATGCATTTATGCATATTTCCCAGTTTTTATTAAATGCCCTACTTTGAGGGTCTGCATTTCTGATCAGATGGATAAGCATAACATTTTGGAGTGTCCTAGAATGTTGCAAACATGAAAATAAAACCCCATGCCTATTTATAGACCCTTGTGAAGTCGGATGTCCAGTTTGCCAAGGTCATTCAGTTTGCATTTTATTGAGTTTCTCAGATTGGAATTTGTAGAATTACTAAATAGCATACTTTGAGCTTCTGCAAGTTGTACCCAATTGAATGCCATAAATAATTGAATGTTCCCCCATATGTTAAACCTAGCAGTGTACTTCCTCAAAGATTTCTAGACTTTGAAAAATCCATTTAGCCACTTTTCCATCTTGATTCCAAATCAGATTTCTGCATATTTATTGAGTTTTAAATTCAGAAAGTTGTAAGGTGCTTACATTGCAGGTTTGTACCTATTGATCAGCTCATTTTCTGAATGAGTTATTTGAAGTTATGCATTCCACATATGAAATTGAATCCATGTTCAAAGCTTCAAATTTTGAAGATTCTTCTTGACGAGTTTATGAATTCAAATTTATAGGAGTTTTTTACAGTTTGCCAATGCTGAACAAAATGAAGTTTACAGAATGCTCACTTTCATAGAGTGATAAATTTTTACCTAATTTTTTTTTCAAGAATGGATTGTGGGACCATTCTCTTTTCATGTAAACATACTATTGTGAATAGTGGTGAAGTCTCAGAGCATGTTTTAGTAAGTCTTGCAATGGCCGATCCGAATGAAGTTTATGTTGTTTCTACGTTTGCACCTGTACTGTTAGCTGGAATTGCCAAAGTTTGATCAGTTGAACCTTGTAGAAAGAGTTGAATATGACAAAGCACTTTTGCATGCATATTCATTGTTGATGAATGAATAACTCTACCAAGTGATGAATCCTCAGGAGTTAATCCCGTATCTTTGCAATTTGCATTTCTGGTAGGGTTTGCATATATTTGAATACTTCTAATTGCCAAATATATGAACCAACCCACTTTAAATGTTATTATTTTATGGTTCTGATGATTTCAAGAAAATATAGTTGACGATCATTGCTCAGATGCTAGAGATGAATGTGCTTTCCAGTCCTCATACTTGCAAGGGGTCATTCAGTCAGTTTTCAAAGCTCGTTCAGGAAGCTACTTGCCATTAGTGAGATCAATTTGCATGATTGTGAAAGTTGGTTCTAAGTGGTTGCAAGCTCAATGTTTTGTTATCAAAGTTACACAGTTGATCAGGTTTGTTTTGTCAAGAGTGAAAGTGGTTTTCAGGAGTGGTGATCCTGGAGACTTGTAGTTTGCTTGTGGAGTCCAATACTCAGTTTATGAAGTCTTAAAAAGCATATTATTATGTTAAATCAATTTGTGATTTAAATAATGGTGTTTCTAGATGTGTGCCAATGAACTTGACTGTGGAAAAATGTGAAACCATGACCTAGCAAATGTAATGTGTAGATGTAGTGATTTTGAATGTTGAAAGACTAGTACATTGGTTGGAAAGTTTGTGCTGGAAATGAAGGAAGTTAAGAGTTTTTTAAAATACAAATGAAAATTGCAAAAGCAAATGTAAATACCATTTGAAACCTTGTGCAATAATTGAAGAAGAAGTTTTAAACATTATTAAAACTTTAAAATTGCAATGACAGGGATGCCTACGCTAGCCATACAAGAAGGCATTTAAAATGAAGCGTTGCACATGTGATTGGCAGGTGAAAGAAAGGAATGGTCAGTGCAGGGGATATGGGAAGTTTGTTTTTAAAAATTTTCAATGAAAATCCACACTAATGTAAGACCAAATGGAGGGAATGGTGCTGCATAAGCTAAAGAAATAACAAGGTGCTGCGTAGCAATTTGCATAAAATCCTGGGCATATGCAAAGGAAAGTAAATACAAGTGGAAGGTTGCGCAAGAAGAGGGGGAAAAATTCAGCATTACACTTTCCAGAAACAAGTAATGAAGTTTTTTTTGGACTATTGTAAGAGAGGTATGCACAGGGTACAAATGAAAATGTGGAAGAGGATTCAGCGCCATAACATTATGGAGAGTCCGCGCAACATAGCAATGTGGAAATATAGACAATGGAAGGCAACACGACATACATTTTCAAATTTTTTTTAAGAGGCCCTCAAACAAATACACTTTGGTAGGTGATTAAATAAATTCAACAACCTGCGTAACATCCTCCCTGCCGTGCCAGAGGATAGTGAAAGCTTTGTTTTGAAAATAAAACAAATAAATACAAAGCAAAGAAGTCTGCACATGAGATTATAAGAAGGTTGTGCAGTTATTGGAAGCTTGCACAAGGGAACATATATTTAAAAAACCAAGCAATCTGCAATGGAAAAGACTGCGTAGAGGATTAACAAAGACCTACGCAGTGGAATAAGAGAGAAAAGGTCACACCAGTGCAAAATTTTTTGTCCCACAATGTTGGTGAGAAGGTATATTAAGTTTTTTAAGTACAAAAGCACTTAGTAAAAGATTTGAAGTAAGAGCTAAGGGCTCATGGGCATCACCACTTGGAGGGATGCTAGAAATTGAAAAATGGTGGTGGTGGACCCCATAATTCTGGGTGCCAAGTTGCAAAGCCTTAAAAAGTTTGAAAATGTTTAGTCCCACATTGGTGGGGTGAGAAACATTTCAAACATTTATAAGACAAGAAAAAAACATACTAAAATGTGAAGTGAAGAGCTGGCTCTCCACACATGAGCTCAAAAGGTGCCTCAAAATGCATGTCAGGTGGTTGGTGACCAAGACATCTAAATTTTGTAGGTGATATGGTGTAGATGGATGTTGAGGTGGAAAACACATGGCAGCTCATCGCACCGTCATAAAGCAGCTAGTCGCTCAGTCGCGGACCAAAAATGAGCTTGTCCTGTAGTCGCGCATAAGTTTTGAGATGACAAAAAGGGCTTGCGCGTGAGTTACCAAGCTCATTATGTAGTCGCGCATGATTGATAAGGTGACATAAAATGTGTGTGAGTGCACGATCAGGCTTAGGTAGTCACAGAGGAGATAAGAGGCCAGTTGCATAATTGCAAAGCAAAAAAGAGCTCATCACACAGGGTTTGTAGTTGAGGTCAGAGAGTGTCACGAGTGAGTGAATGAGCTCATCATAGAGGCTCAGTGAGATGAAATAAAATGACAGTGAGTGGGTGAAAATCAATTTCGTGCATTTGCATTGGTTAGTGACGGGTAGCAAAAAAATGTCACGAGTGTGCGACATAACCGCTAGCAGTTAGTCGCACACTCACAGAGGTCAAATGGAGCCACTCAGAGTGCAACAATTGGCAGGCTAGTCAGAGAAAGATGACACAGGTGGATTTTTAGAGCCAGTTAGAAGGCAATACTTGGTGAATTTTGGTGACTTTTGAGCAGAATATGCAGAAATGAATAAAATAGTATCTGTGCAACCAAATTAAAATATTTCCATACTTCAAACTGTATTATGATTTGCAAATTTCAAAATCTCAACTAAGTGTGCATGAGAAAATAAGTTTGTTTTCATGGTTAAATGACCAAATTTCATTAGAAATATGAAGTGTCATATACCATTTGGAAAGGTCTTGAGATGAGGATTTTGATTTTGGAAACCATTTGGGTGCAGATCAAATCAGATTTTTGCAGTTGAAGAAAGAAGCAGTTTCAAATATTTTGGGGGAACAGACAGGTGTCGGTTTGCAAAAATTGGCTTCTCAATTCTCTATATCTCTAATCTTCTCAATTGTATAGGGATGGTGAAATCAATACTGCTGGGTAGTTTTCTGATTTTGGTGTCTCTTATTCTATGAGTTTCTTTTCTTTTGAATGTACTGAATCAAGAACATTTTAATGAAAAGAAAATGGAATCCCTATCCATATTAGTGATGTCTTTATGTGTTGTTTTGAAATCTTGTGTATTAACATGTAAGGAATTTTAATACACTGGTTATAAGGTATCTATGAATTTGTGTTTGAGTTTCTTTCAAGGAAAGAGTTAATCTTGAATACAAGTTCTGAAGGTTCAAGGATTGCACATGAATCTAATGTCTGGGTATTGGAGTGAAAAGAGTGAATTGTAAGGCATTTCATTCGGGTTATGTTGTTTGGAGTTAGAGAGTCTTCTATGGATGTATGTTTATATGAATCTATTGCCCAATAGATAAGGCACTGGTCTTTGCTTCTTTATGTAGTTGTCATCATCAATTCATAAAATATCAAATTAATTTTACCTTTATGTTTTAAGAGCTGTGAATGATTGTCAGATTTAGTGTGATGGGCAGGAATCCATGTGATGATTCACTCAAAGAAGTGAATCTAATAGGTACACCCGCCTGAGCCTTAGAGCTTGAAGTGTAGGAGGATTGTTTGATCCTTGTTAATTAGCCTTTTCCTTGACAAGGTTAGGGAAAAACACTAACACAACCCTTGACTATCGGTCAGTACGCTGACTAGGAGGCTGCATTAGCCTACACATAATCAAAAGATCATTCATGTTAATGCAAGCACCAAGATAAGCAACAATATATACATTTGTACACAACAAGGTACAAATCTGCACTGAACACCTAAAACAATGTATTGCTGATGGATAGGGAAATTCAAGGAATATATTATATAAAGGGATGGAAGATGATATAGAATAATTGTTTGGCATTATTGTCAAAGGGAGAGAGATTCTTATTATCATAAGGAGAGAGATTCTCATTATCAGAAAGGGAGAGAGATTCTCATTATTATAAGAAAATATTATATCATTATCCATAAAGAGAAGTTCCTAACACTCAAAAGGAAAAGTTAATCTTTATCCATAAGGAGAGATTACATATGAAATATCCATCTAAGGGAGAGAAGTAACAAAGGGAGAGATTTATGTCAAAGGAAAAAGAGATTATCAAGAAGAGAAACAGTCAAGGCAGAGCACATATTAGAACAGAGATAGAAGATGTTACATCTATCAAGTAAAGGGATTAAAGATTGAAGACCTCCACTCTGCAAGAAACAAATCTAAGCTATTTGAGCTTACCGAGAGCTAGACATTTGTAATAGTTACAATAGGAAAGATTGATGAAACTATTATATTTCATATTGTATTAGTTATAGTTTAGTATGATAATTTAGTGTGTTTCCATCAATGCCAAATAGAGAGATTGATGACATGTAATTGATTGAATTTTTTAAGATGTTAAGTTGATCACCAAAATGTATAAAGATAATGCAAGACATTAAATCAGTTAATAGAATGTATTGTCATTGATGTCAAATTGATATAATCTAATCGGTTATAATCAAAGTCTCAAAGAATTTAGAGAATTAGAGAGATAAAGATTATGCTTTCAGTAATGCATAAAAGACAAGAATTCACTAAGTGACTACAAAAACCAACGGCTAGTGGAACCCGAAGGACAGAGATAACCAAAATTTAAGTCATAGTGATGCCCAAGAAAAGAAACCGATGAGCATTACCAAAGAGTAGAATCACAAGCATTACCAATGGCCATAATTACAGTGTTAACTAATGAAAAAAACTTTGCAGTGAAGCCTGAAGGAAAGAAAACCCCAACGGATAGACAACCCTGACAGAGAAGCCTGAGGAGAACTGAAGTGTTGACCAAAGCTATCAAAGAGTTAAAACACCGAAGTTAACTAGAGTTTAGAAATGACAAAATTCTAGTTGACAAAGATAAAAATAGACTTAACTGGTTGTTATCATTGTTTGCATCGACAAGATAAAGCCAAAGATAAGTAAAGGATTTAAAGATGTTTTATCCAGTTGGAAAGAAGATTTCTATGAGATAAAATAGGAGTTATGATTTAAATCAAGATTGGCTAAGATTGTAGATCACGCCAAGAACAAGAAAATCAAGAAGAGAGAAATGGTGATATCATATCTATAAAGAGACAACTTAATTCATTATGAATTAAGGGGAGTGAATGAAAAAGAGGATGCTGAAGAGAAACTAATGAAGAACAACTTCATACAGTCCTAATCAATCAAGCTGAGGAAAGAGCTAAAGATTTTTGCGGACACCGAGCAATAGAGAACAACATCACCAAGCATAAACAAAAGTGGAGCAAAGGTATTGAAAAGATATATTGATCATAATGGTTTAATGAGCTTGCAATAGATCTGAAAATATGCAAGTATAAGTTGTATATGTGAACATATCATTTTTTGTTTTAGTTTAACCATTGATTCAAAAAGTCTCTTAACTGAGAAAGTTTTAAGGATCCTTTCTATATTGAGATACATCCCAAGGAGTATTAAGAGGTTTGATCATGAAGATAGCATGATATTCCAGATACCATTTGACAAACCAAGGTTTGGTCATAGAAGGTAGCATAGAGATGTCCAATATCAAGTGAAAAACTAATCTTTTAAATCCTCTAACAAGGTCACACCTAACAGTGTGTTTGTAACCTTTAACAGGGTTGGCTCTTCACCGAGCTCACTTCAAAAGAGTGATAATTTTGGGTTACCGGTCCCAAGTGGTTTTTACCTTAACAGGGTTTCCACATGAAAAATCCTTTTGTCAATGTGTTTATGAGTCATTACTTTAGTGTTTTTCATTACATATAACTAATCTGGATTGATCAGTATACACTAAGCTATTTACTATATTTCAGTAAATTGAAAGACTGCTATTCGGTAAACATTAAAAAAAAGGTTTAACAAAGCACTCCGAGCAGTAGTTATTTGATATGATTATTTGAAGGCATACATCTTGTAGGAATGAAGATAACTAGAGGCTTAATATTATGGTACTAAGTTTTTGGGTTGATTAATTAGAATATTTTTGAGGCCACTGATTCATCCCCCCTCTGAGTTATTACTAACAAATTAGTGATGAGATTTTCTCTGATTACATGTCTAGTTGTAGAGACCCCATTACTCTAGGATGTTCTGGTTATCATTTATTTAGTTACTTCTATAATAGTTGAACTAGGAAAATTCTTGTTTGCAATCCTTGGACATTAGGTTTGGTAAAATTGATAGTTATGGATGTCTTTCTAGATGTTGATTTTCTCATAGAATTGGTTAGGAAATATGATCCAGTGTCTAATACTATCAGAAAGAAGGATTAAAAAAACCCTAGTTTCCTTAGAGCTTGTTTTATAGAAGCCTTTGAGATCTATTATTCCTCATCCATAGAAAATTGATTTGAGAAAAGAAAGAGAGAGGTATAATAAGGAAATAAATCTAGTCAAGAGTTTTAATCCTCAATTTCACGCCTAGATTATGGAAATATGTAGCCCCATTACCCACCCGTATGAATGCACCTTATGAATTCAAGGATTTGCATTTCTATATGAAGTACTTAGCATATGGGCCGTACTGAGTGTTAAGGTTGGATGGAAATGTTGAGAGAATGAATGCACATCTGTTAATGATCATCTTAGACATAGAAAACTCCCATATAAACATTGATTATGATTATATTTAGTATGTCATTGACCAGATGCATGAGGGTCTCTTGAGTATTTAGAAGGGAAAGAAACCCCATTTTATGCATTACTTCTTTTGATGCACTTAATCCTTTTCCATAATGTTAATGATATGGATAGATGTTGAGACCGAGGACACACATTACTAGCTAGCCAAATCTTGTGCAATTTTGGATTAAGGGTTGTAATTATACTTCAAATGAACATGAGTTTTGTGGTTTTCAGAATTGGATTGTGTACCCAATTTTGACTTTGCTTGGTACAAATATAACCAGGTTGTCTGTCAAGGTTCTAAGACTTCTAAGGCCTTGTGAATAAGTTGATAAATGGCCTCAAGATCATAATTGAGGTGATTTCTATCTTCAAAATACCTTCACATTGGTCAGGATATATGGATGTCCTCATCCCCCACATGTGCTTCAAAAATATGTTCCTCCAAGGGTTGCACTGATAGGATTCATTTGGTAGCTAATATGGATAGACAAGGAGCATTTGGCTCCTCATAGGAAGGGTATTTTCACACCAAGATAGTTCAAAATCTATGATTTTTTTATTGGGAAGAAGGCTTTGGAAGGAATCAAAAAGTGGTTGAGTCAGTATAAGATGGGTACTGCCAAATTTAGATATGTAGACCCTAAGGATTTCATAAAATGTGCCAAAAAATTATTGACTCTAAGTGTTACCAACATCCAAGAGCATGAAGGGTGTGATGAGGAAGACATCATCAGTAATGTTCTTGATGAACAAGAAGTTGAGCATAAAGTGGGAAAATAAAGGGACCTGATGGACTTGGAGAAACAATTGTAAAAGACAAGGATTGCGTTTGGTAGATCCCTGGATTTCCTTACATGACTAGGATTACCTAAATGATTGACATATAT
Source organism: Thuja plicata (assembly GCA_018584345.1). Classification (NCBI taxonomy): domain Eukaryota; kingdom Viridiplantae; phylum Streptophyta; class Pinopsida; order Cupressales; family Cupressaceae; genus Thuja; species Thuja plicata. The sequence continues at coordinate 520,711 of MU227608.1, read as the reverse complement.
GACACTTTATACAATCAATTGGAAATTCAGTTGGAGGAGAAGCAAAAGGTTCCTAAAGAATAATTATCCTCTAAGCATGAAAAAGATAGTGAGGGGGATAATGAGAAACATAGCCCTCCTCAGATGACTGAGACGCCTAGTTTTGAGTAGAGCTTAGAGGTTCCTGACACAGAGGTAACAAGTGAGCCTCCTCAAAAGAAACAAAGAATAGAACAAGGAGGACCCTCTTAGATAAGGGAACATGAAAAGAAAAAAGACAAAATAACTACTCTGGTAACTGGTGATCGACATTACCATCACCAATTGAGAAAGAGCATAAGAGAGGGAAAGAAAAAGGAGACCCATGAGGAGGTTTAATTTCCTCTCCAATTATGCAAATATGAAAGGGAGTTGTATCAATAAGAATTATTGAGTGATGATGCCTTCATCAAGAGTGAGGAGTTCAATAATTTTCTCATTTGGAGAAAACAATAAGAGATTGGAAGTCAAATACAAATTATAGAGGGCACCACATTGGGAGATGAAGCCTTGCAAGATCTTAAGGCCTATGATCCTAGCTCTAAAAATATCACAACAGAGGAGGCTAGACAATTGGTAAGGTTAAGTGGGATGTTGCTTGTACCAAAATGAGACTTATCCTTAGCATTTATCATAGATCAAATAAGGAGAGAACTAGAGGCTCAATTATCCTCTGAAACTCAGATAGGGGATAATATTAGTGGGTGTGGCTATGACCCCAAATCCCAAACTCTTTCCATGTGGTCCTTAGCTCCACAGACACAAAATCCATCTTTGATTAATGTGGAGGAGAAGATGGATGGGGACAAGATTATATGGACAATACAAAATACATCAGATTTGGAAATCTCTAAAGCTGTCACCCATTTTTCCCTTTTAAATGAAGCCAAACAAAGAAACTATCACAAAGATATAGGAGTCTTTTTGATGAAACAATTGCCTTGGATAAATATAGGGAGAAGGGCCTTATGAAAATCTAGGTATTAGAGGAGAAATTGGAGGATCTAAAGGCAAAGTTGGAAGAAGCATCCAAGGATCTTCCTCCTCCTATTCAAGAAGTTGAAATTATTCATCCTGCTATCACTGAAGAGCCTATTCAAGAAACTAAGACATTTGACAAGGATAGGAATGAGGCTTCTCTTTCTGCCTTGTTGAATATTTTGCAACATAGAGTTAATGTTATAAAAGGCATGTTGGATGTAGTCCATAATGCCTACAACAAGTTGCCTAATATTGAAAAGGATGTAAAAAATTCAATAGCAACTCTGGACCCATTGTTCAGTGTATGGTCTTGCAAGGGCTCTTTGTTTGAATGGCTATAGGCACTGCATCCCCATAGGAAATATCTTCCTATTTCAATTAACCAGGTTGGAGAAATGGTTGAACAAATTGGTACATCCTTGTCCTTTTTCAAAGGAAATGAAAATCAGGTACAATAAAAGTTAAATATGTTTGGTCCCAACTTCAGAAAATTCATCCCTCCCATCATAAATGAAAATGATGAAGTGAAAGGTGTTGAGGAGTGGAGAGGTGAATTTGATACATTTATGCCAGAGAAGGAATATTTCCTCATAGAGGACAATATTTTAGATATGGATAAGTATAATAAAGCCCTAGATGATATGTTTAAAGATGAAACAAATTTTGTCAAGTTTGTGGTAGATACATGGGCTATCATTGATGCCAGGTGGGAGAGACAACTAAAGCATTTGTAGGAAATCAAAAATTTTGACTGGCCAATAGAAGAGGAAGTTGGACTATGGGACAAAAGTACCAAGCCAAAGAAGAAAAAGAAGGCAAAAATAGACTTGGAGGAAATAAATGAAGAGTGAATGACACTTGGAACTTGATCAATGAGCACAAGGAGGGTATTTATCAGAAAGAATAGTGTATGTTAGCCTTTTAGGTGGTCACTATTTCTCATAACAAATTTTAGAAGTAACCTTGAATATCTACAGACAAAGGTGCCAACTGTTAAAGATTCAGAATGATAGCAAAGAGCTACTCAAGTTTCCCTTCTCCACCGATGAAGATGATTGCAACTGATTTTGTCTTTTAGTGCTTTTTGATTTTCCTAGCCATCCAAAGCTTGTTGCACCATGTTTCTTCTAGGATTCCAAGATGGCTAGTGTGTAATATAAATAGAAAGTCTGATGTAATTATAAGGGATGGTGAATTCACAACTGCAAAGTAGTTTTCTAATTTTAGTCTAGTTTTAGAGTTTTTTGTCACTTTGAATGTATTGAAACAAAGAAACTTTAATGAAATAAAGTGGGATTCCTTTTTCATATTTATGATGTCTTCATGTGTTTATTTTTGAATTCTTGTGTATTGAATTTGTAAGGAAAGTTTTAATACACTGTTTACAAGGTAAATTGTGAGATTGTTCTTAAGTTTCTTTTGTAAGGAAACTCAGGTGCGGAAACAGCTTCCTACGCTAATCTCTAAAGGAAAGTATTGTGCAAATTCTTTTAAATCCTTACAATTTCAGATTCATTAACTAATTTAACAAAGATATTGCAACCACATACCATGCATAAAGAAAAATAGAGAATGACACAATGATTTACCCTGGGGAAAACCTTTCGGTAAAAAACCCCAGCACTCCAAAACCTGCACAATGTATTGATCAAAACTATTACAGCTTACAATACAGTTGCAATGCAAGTTCTTTCAGAAGATTTCAAAACCCTTGAAGACAAATCATGGTAGCATAAAACATTCCAACAATACACTCGCATCACTTCTCTTCGCAACCCTAAAAAACACTTATATCATGCGCTTCACTTTTTAGGGCTACTCCCAAAGATAACCGTAGTAGGGTTTTACCATTCTCTGAGAAAATAGGAAACCCA
>MU227608.1:491743-503342 GCA_018584345.1 Thuja plicata | reverse complement strand
ATTTTGCATTGACAACATTTGGCTACATTGTGCATCTTGGCCTAAAAGGTGTTGAAACTGAAAAGTGTTGTTTGGAACATGTCATATATGCTAAAAAAAACCTATTGAAGCCTTGAAACCTCCTAGAATTGACTATTTGTGGAATTTGCATATCAGGACCTAGAAGGGTCACTTGGAACACATTTACACTTTTGCCCATTTTGGGTTGTTTCATGGTTCACCACCATGATCTCTGCATCAGTTAGTCTAGCTTCTAGACCTTCTTATCCATTTTCTCATGCAGTTTGTAGCTATGTGTCCATATCTACCACATGCTTTGCAATTTTTCCATGTGTTATAATCCCAAACATATGAGTTACCAACTCTTTTTGGTTGATAAGCATTTTCTTGTTCTTTTGGCTTCCATGCTTGCTTTTTCTTTTTCCTGCATTCAAAAGATGTGTGCCCATGCATTTTGAAAGTAGGACAATATTTTTCCATGTAGGTTTCCTTCTTTGGTTGTTTCACCTTAGATTTACATTCATATGCTTTATGTCCTTTCTTGCTACATTTATAATGATTTCCAATGAATGTAGGAGTGGATTTAGGAATACCTTTAATTTTGCTTCTGCAAACATTTGATGTGTGGCCTGGTTTTCCATAGTGATTGCATGATTGCTTCCTTGGTCTTGGATTGGCATAGCCATATTTTTTATCATCTTGGTATGGTGATTCTCCATGCTCGGTAAACCCTAGTCTGGTATTATTGTTAACTCTTCTTTGTCCATCCAGAAAATCATCCATTCTTTTTGTTCTTTCTTCAGCTCTCTTGATCATATCATTGTGCTATTGCTAAATCCTTACTTCATGCTTCAGTCTTTCATTTTATTCTCTTAGCTCACCAATAGCTTCCAATTTTCCATTAAGTTCTATGTTCATTTGGTTTTCCTCCTGAATCATAAGAATAATCTGATTGGTGATATCATGATGATGTTCAGTAAGTCTTTGTATTTATGATCCTTTCTCTTGTAGCTTTTCAGTGATCTTCCTCCTGTCATCAATAGCTAGTGTTATTTCTTTCTAAGCTTGTCTAGCATTATTCATAACCTCATTCATCCTTACCATCTGTGTCTCTTGACCAATTTGAAGTGATTTAACTTGTCCATCCAGATGTTGATTGATTTCATTTAGACTTGTAATGCTTCATTTAGATGTGTCTGATGTATTGCAAGATGTAGATCCTATTGACTCAAATAAACCAGGTATCTCTTCTTCATGATAGTCTGTTTCATTACAATGAGATGACATAATATCTCTTTCATCTAGTAGCTCTCTCATCTTTATTCTAGCTTCTTTATATTCCTCATAGATGATCTCTATCTCTAACTTCTAATTCTCAATACTCTTGTCTAGCTTATACCTTTCCATTGTATGATCTTTTCTCTCAAGTGATTTAAACTTTTCCAAGTAAGAGATCTAGCTCTGATACCAATTGTTGGAATAATGGAATGGTGTGTACTGAGAGGGGAGGGGTGAATCAGTACCCTTAAAACTTTTTGTCAATTAACCTTAATCCTATAGTAATCAAATCCTTGCATTAGCAACCATATGTGCTATTCTATCTATATGCATGTAATATCAATTCATAAACATAATTTTCATGTAAAAATTCATGAAATGTATTGACACATGACAAAAGATTTGGTAACGCAGAAAACCCTTGTTAGAAGGTAAAAATTGTGATGTGGATGAAACCCACAAAAATTCACTATCCATATTATGGAAGAAGCCGGTTAAGGCTTACAAGTGTGATCACTTCTGATGATCTTACCCTATTAGGAGTAACATTTTTAGACTAGTTAAGGTCTACTCTATTAAGAGCTTTAGAAACAATATTTGGCGTGCACTCGGTTAAGAGATTTACAAAAGGATTGTTAAATCCACCTTGGATTTCTTCTATTTGCTACACTTGTTAGAATGTAGTCAAAAATACTTATTGACCTGAGTATTTGCAATCTAGAATTGCTGATTACAGATCGATTAAGTTCACAATATGATGTATCCCCTATAGTGATTGATTAATACCTCTGTTCTGCTCGGTAGCCTTGGATCTTGTTCTTGGTAACTAATTTCATATTTTTCTTTTTTTTGCATAAAACTCTGTATCTGATCCATAGATGTGTCTATGGATACAATCATCATCACATCATCTTGTTCTAATTGATTACACATCTATTTATACAATGAATTTAACCTAAATAAGTTTCAAGCTTTACAATGATAAGTCTATGATCAAAGGTTTACAACTTGACCTTGATCTCCTAGTTTGCATGTTTTTAATTAGTTAGACTGCTTAAAACAATTAAAATTACTTGACTTGTCCCTCAAAAAATAGATTTAAAGCTAATATTTAAGCTAAATATAAAACTTAAGTGTTTTATCTAACCTGTAAGTTAGATCCACATTCCTCAGAAAAAAACTATCTCTCGGTAGATTGGTGCTCGGGTTGCTCTTTAGTCAGCTTGTCGGGTTGCTCTGTAAACTTTCCTCCCACGTTGCTCTATAGATTGTCTGTCAATTTTCTCTATCAAATCATAATGTAAACTTTTGTCAGGTTCCTCTGTGAATTATGTTGTCAGTTTACACAGTGATCTGTCTGTTGGGTTCCTCTGTACTTAACATTTTTGGTGACCTCTGTTAACTGCTGTGTTGGGTTGCACTATAAGCTTGTCTTTTAGTGATCATGTACCAATAGTTCAAAAACTATTTCCTTTGCATACTAATGGAAAAATAGGTCATCAGTTATTGACATTAGAAACTACGGAGGCACATACAATGAAGATGAAGTGATTACAAAGATTCTTAGATCCTTGACACCTGTTTACAAAACTAAAGTGCAAGCTATAGAGGAGAGAATACCTTTGACAAAGAAGTTGAATAGAGAGATGTTGATTGCAAAATTAACTACTTTTGAGGCCATAGAGATGGGAGATTCATTACCTAAAGTTGAGACAACATTTAAGGTGATTGTGCAAAAAAATAAAATGACTTTATCAGGGACTGCGAGCACCAACATAAGTGACTTGAGAGAAGAGCTTGGTGAATATGATGATGACTGGGAACAGATACACGAAGAAGAAAGAAAGTTAGATGAAATTGTGACCCTAATAGCTAGAAGGGAAAAGAGAGGTAAGGGTAAGTTTGAAGGAAAGTTACCTCTGAAATATTTTTCACGAAATAAGATAGTTCATTTTGCATCTAGATGTCCTATAAGGGTTCCTAAGCATAAATCTAAGTTTTATAGACCTAAGTATTCCAAGGATAAGGAATGCCACTATGCTAGTGAAGGTGCTTCTGATCATGATGCTATTGATTATGATGAGATTGAATTTATTTCTATCAAGGATGATTAACCTATTCATAAAGAAAGAGCCCCAATGTCACATGTTGAAAAGAAATCTGAATGGGTCATAGACAGTGGTTACTCACACTATATGACTGGAGATAGAAATAAATTTGTTAAGCTAAACAAGTATGATGGTGGTGTTGTGAGATTTGGAGAAAATAATCCTAAGCTTATCATTGGAGTTGGATCTATTTCTTTGGATGGAAAGAATAATACTGATGATGTGTTACTTGTTGATGGACTTAAGCATAATTTGTTGAGTGTTGGAAAAATTGTGGACAAAGGTTATCAATTAAAATTCATTGATGGGAAATGCTCTATCAGAAGTGATTAAGGAGAATTGATTGCACCTAGTACTAAGGCAAGAGACAATTTATTTGAATTGAATACATCTTAGGTTTCTTGTTTTGTTGCAAAGGTTGATGGCAATTGGTTATGACATAGAAGATTTTGTCATGCAAATTTTGATAATATTGTGAAGGTAAGCACAAATAAAGCTTTTAGAGACCTAGTGAAGATTATGAAACCATCTAACACCATGTGTAGAGAATGTGTAATGGGGAAATAAACTAGAAGTATTTTTTAAAAAAATCTTACTTAGTGAAAGGGAAGTTGGATTTGGTGCATACAAATCTATGTGGTCCTACACGAATAAGATCTTACTATGGTGAAAGGTATTTAAAAATTTTTGTTGATGAATTTTCTAAGATGATGTGGGTTACATATATGAGAGATAAATTTGAGGCTTTTGACAAATTCAATATATTCAAAGAAAAAGTTAAGAATGAATCACGTTTAAAGATAAAATTTTTGAGATCAGATAGAGGTGCAGAGTTTACTTCAAACATATTCAATTCCCACTATGAAGAGCATGGAATATATAGGCATACATCTGCTCCTAGGACACCACAATAGAATGGGATAGCAAAGTGATGACAAATAACAATATTAGATGCTGCAAGAACCATGTTGCTGGAAGGAAATGTATCACATGTTCATTGGAGAGAAGTTGTTGGTATTGCTGTTTATACTTTGAATATAATTTAGATTAGAGAAGGTAAAAGTAATAATCCTTATAAATTATGGTTTAATCATACTCCTAGTGTGAAATATATTATAATATTTGGTAGTAAATGCTATATAAAAATAGATGATGAGATAACAAAGTTTGATGTTAGAAGTGATGAAGGAATATTCCTTGGTTATTCCACTAAGAGAAAAGATTATAAATATTTCAATATGAGATTAAGGAAGATGATTGAAAGTGATAATGTGAGGATTGATGAAAATTTTTAGATTCAGGAAAGAATATACGACTGTAACCAGACTACAGAGATCAAGGAGGTTACTACAGATCAAGAAGAACCTTTTGAGATTGATCATGAGATCAAGGTATGTAAAGATGACTCAAATGATACTACTAAAATTCTTAAGACTCTTAGGTATGTTAAGAAAAACCATCCTAAAAATCAAATTATTGGGAATGCAAATAAAGGCATGCTGACAAGATCAAGATTAAGAGATGAATTTTTTTTGATTTCTCAAGCTGAACCAAAATATGTTGATGAGGCATGTAGAGATGAATCTTGGACTAAGGCTATGTAGGAAGAATTTGAATAGATAAATAAAAATAACACTTGGGAATTGGTTCCTAGACCTAAAGATAAGAATGTTATAGGACCTAAGTGGGTTTTTAAAAAACAAGATGAATGAAGAAGGAATGGTCGTAAGAAATAAGGAAAGACTAGTTTGTAAAGGATACTCACAACAAGAAGGTATAGAATTTGAAGAAAAATTTTCTCCTATTGCTAGGCTTGAGGCTATAAGATTATTTCTTGCTTATTCTGCACACAAAGACTTCAAAGTATATCAGATGGATGTGAAACATGCATTTCTTAATGTAGATCTAGAAGAGGAAGTATGTATTGAACAACCTGATGGATTTCCTCTAACAGAAGATGAGGACATGGTTTTCAAGTTGAAGAAGGGTTTTTATGGACTGAAATAAGAACCTAGAGCATGATATGCAATATTGGACAGGTATCTACTTTGTCTTGGTTTCAGAAAAGGTAATGTAGGCAACAATTTGTACTTAAGAATTAGTGAAGATGGAATTCTAATATTTTAAGTTTTTGTTGATGATATCATTTTTGGAGGAAATGATGTAATGAGTAAAAAGTTCTCTAAGGAAATGGAAAATGAATTTGAGATGTCAATGATTGTTGAGATGAAATTTTTCCTTGGACTGCAAATTAATCAGAACAAGAATGGTATTTTTTTTCTTAGACCAAGTATCTTAAAGAAATGTTGAAAAAGTTTGGAATGGAATATTGTAAACCTATTGGAACACCTATGGTTGCTGGTCACAAGCTTACTACTACTGACGAATCTCATAGTGTTTTTCAGAAAAAGTACGGATCTATGATTGGAGGCTTACAATATCTGACTCACACTAGACCATATATTGCTAATGTAGTTGGAATTGTGGAAAGATATCAAGAAGATCCTAAAGAGACACACCTTACTACTGTAAAAAGAATATTTAGATATCTGAAAGGAACACTAGATTATGGCTTATGGTATAAAAAATCTAATTATTTTGAATTGCATGCTTATTTTGATGCTGATTGGGAAGGAAATGTTGATGACAAAAATAGTACAAGTGGTGGTGCATTATTTCTTGGGAAAAGATTGGTTTCTTGGTTAAGTAAAAAGTAGGACTGTATAGCTCAGTCTATTGCTGAATCAGAGTATGTTGCTGCTACCGTAAATGGCACACAGATTGTTTGGATCAAGAAAATGCTGAAGGACATTAGGATAAATTTTGATGAGATAGTGGTTATCTATTGTGATAACACTAGGAAAATGAATATGTCAAAGAATCTAGTTATGCATTCAAAGACTAAACATATTTCTATTAAGTATCATTTCTTGAGAGACAAGATTGTAGAGAAGGAGATTAGATTGGAGTATATCAACACAAAGGAAGAAAAATAGATATATTTACAAAACCTTTTCCAAAGGATGCCTTTGAGTATCTCAGAGGTATGCTTGGGGTGAGAGCCCTTCCCTGTGAGAACTAAATTGATGTAGGAATGTATTAGTCTAGTGGATTTAGAGCTATATCATTTTCTAGACTTGATGTATGGATCTACTCCTTAGGGGGAGTGATCAAAAGAACAACAAAGAACACATTTGGTGATTATGCACCTGTTTGTTGAAAGCATTAAGATTTGAACAAGATACACCTTACAGAAGGAATATGGTCAGAAGAAGAGTAATGGCACCCTTCTCCATTGTTTTCAAAGGGGGAGAGATTCTATGTGAAAATCCCTACTATTTTAGGGAGAGTTGTGTTGAGGATATTGAGAAGATTGTATTGATAGTGACTACTTTTGGGTTGATGGATTTTACCATATGTTTCCATCAATGCCAAAGGGGGAGATTGTTGGAATTGGTTTTTGATGTTGTTGTTAGAATTCATGTTTTATCACTGATGTCAACATATGTTTCTATGGAGGCAGAACAAACTGATTACTACTATTGCTTAGATGACTGACAAAAGTGTATGAGTACTATACGGTTGATTCAGAATGAGAAAAGATGGTGATGTGTATAAGGATATGTTTTGATCTTATGTCTAAGGTAGCATCCCTTAATAAATCAAATTGAGAGATTTACAAATGTTTTAGTGAAGACTGGGTCTTGGACTGTGACAGTGATCTTTGACAGAGTTAGTCTCTGGGTTTTGAGGATAACTTGAGTGCAATATGGATTCATGATATGCGAGCTTGGGAAATGGAAAAATAAATGTTAAGGAATTTTTTTTATGATTATTGGGTTGCAGGATGCTTGGTGATGTCAAGTGTGGCATTTTTTCTGGAGGAGACCTATTTGGGGCTGACTTCATAGACAGAGCATGTATTATGGAGTGCAAGCATGGATTACGGATATTGAATTATATTTGATGAATTATAATTTATGTTTAATTGGTATAGGTACCAAGTGTATCTTAGAAAGGGGTTAAGTAATTATTTTTGCATTGGGGAAGCCTTAATTGGATGATCTAATTGCTTATTGTGAATCTGTATAAAAGGAATTTGTTTTCTTTTATGAAAGTGTGGTAACAATGAAGTGTGGAAGATGCAAGCTTGTTTGTGTGAAGTATGCTGGATGTAGAGAAGAGGATGTGATTAAGATAATTCATTGGAACTAACCAAGAAAAGATAGTTGCTATGATACAGTTCATTAGATTGTATATTTCATTTATACACTTTTATTTAAGACAGTAAGTTCTGAAGGTAGGTTTAACCTTCTTTAGATAGTGTGCCTAGGTAGTGAGACTACTATTTCTCTTGAATCCTAACATGGCCTATCCTTTAATAGGGACAATGTACTGTAATGCACTAATAAGCTCATAACATGGCTAAATATTTTAGTAGGGATACTATACTCTCAGTACATTATTTGTGGGAGCTAATTCACACAGGGGTTTTACCTTTAGTAGGGTTTCCTCGACAAAAAAGGATTGTGTTATGGTGTTGCATTTACTATGTTATCATTTGGATTAAAGTTTTGGTTTATAATGTTTAATGTTTAATAATCTGGCTCACAATAGATTCACCCCCCCTCTCAGTTGTGTTGGTGGACTTTTATTCCTAACAAAGGGAATGTGCTTTTATGGGACTATGTTAATCAAAATGGGAATAATAATGAATTCACTGGTCTTTGAGCATTCACAAGTTTGATGTCTTGTAATAGTAATTTTTGTGATATGATTAATGATAGTGGAACTCAATCTGGATATGTTTCTAAGTTAGAAGTGAGTATATCTATGCATTGTAGAGAAGTTGATAATAGAGGATGTCATATTGCATATAATTATGCATTGTATGATGAGACAAGACACTCCAAGGAGTATAGGTATGAATTGTTCAATTTGAGAATGCTAATCATTAGAAAACATGATAGTAATCAATATAGTTGGACAAGGGAAGGTGTCATCATATTTTATCAAGCAAGTCTCAGTATTTTTTTCAAATTGATGCCACTGAAGTGTGATGAAAATAAAAGTTTTGATAGAGGCAAGTATTGCTTTTGTATTTTGGTGGCACAAGGCTACCAAATTATATGTGATGTGAATTTTTTACAATGACTCCATAACCCAATTGATTGAAACTTGGTCTTCTTCTACTAGAGATAGTTGGATTCTCACTATACCCGCAAGGGGCATACATCCCCAGAAAGAGCCTGTTGGAGCTCTAAATTTTTGGAAAAATTTAGAGTTCTATATAATGATAAAAACCTAAAAAATAACCTCCTAAACTCTGTTGGTTTCTTTTTATGTTACAACAAAAACATCAACAATCTCTTCTTCTTATGACTATTTTATAGAGAATCCATCTCTAAATATTGATTCATGCAAGAAAAGGACCAACTAAAAAGAACTCTTACAATGCTTCTACTCTTTAGGTTATGCTATACCAAGGGGGGATACCCTATAATACCCTTTGATATCTCTATATGGTATTATCAAGCAGTAATCTCAAGCAGTAATCTCACAATAACTCAACATAACCGGGAGATACTAGATAATTGACTAATTACCCATTGAACATCAACCATGAAATGGAGCATGAGATAGGAATTCATAAAAAACTTGCACAAATATATACTTAATGGATTCAATGTTTTTTTATAGGAGAACACAACCAATATGCAACTAGATATGCAATAGTATAGAACTTATTAGCTTTAGATCAATGCTTTATCCATTGGGCTACACTCTGATTCAAATACAATATACTAAAATCAATATTCATCAAAGATTCTAGACCACAACACAATCATCCCAAACCCCTACTACCAAAAATCTCCTAGCATATGTCAAATGAATCTATGCATTAATCAAAGCCTCATTTAATCTGACCCTAGGTTAGAGCTCTCAAATAAGTACATAAACATAGAGAAATTATATGCTAATGAATCATAAAATTCAAAGCTCACAAGACACATAACACAGGAGAGATTGGAATCTGGATCTTTGTATTAAATTTATAGAATTATATTCTAGCATACAAAATTTACTCAGAGATAACCTCTTCAATAACCTGCAAAAAATCTCTTAGCTTTTATTTCTAATTGTTACAACTATCTAGTAAAAAATATACTATATTTCCCCTTTTGACTGAAACTTTTCAAAATTGCTTACAATCCAATTTTTCTAGCCCTTTCCAATGATCTTGGGAATCCTTTTATAGAATAGGATTGCAACAAGCTACAGATCAATTGGAATAAGAAAAAAACAAATGACTCAACAAAAAGACAAAATAACAAATGAAGTGATAACCACTTTTGTTACAATATATATTCAAAATATTTTGTCTTTTGACCACCTGGGTTTTTTTTACTACTTCAAAGTTGTTTGGAAGCAACCAACTAGAATATGTTGTCTTTTTTCTTGTTGATGTAGGATCTTTACCTTTATCTGTCTCATTTACCAATTTGGAACAGTGCCACTTATTGTCTTTCACACACTGCCACCCTCTCCTTGATCAACTGTATCATATTTGTCCTTCCAGGAGGTATACACTATTGGAATTATTGGAATAATGTACTAAGAGGGGAGGGGTGAATTAGTACCTCTAAATTTTTTTTCTGTGGTTGGCCCATTAACCTTTGTGTCATCAGATTTGTATATGCCTATCTATCTATTCATCTTTGCTTATGTATGTGTAATCATAATATAAGTTCTTTATATGTATAAACATTCAAGAAACATTCATGAAAACAAATAACACATAACACATAATATGATATCGTAGAAAACTCCTGTTAGGAGGTAAAAACTATGGTGGGGATTTCTACCCACAAAACTTCACTATTTGTAGATAAGAAGGGAGCTGGTAAAGGCTTACAATTGATCACTTCTGATGATCTACCCTATTAGGAGTATTAGAGTGGAGACCTATTGGGATCTACTTCATTTGAAGATTTAGCAACATCGTTAGGTGTGCACTCTGTTAAGAGATTTATCAAAGAATTGTTAAGTCCACCTTCTACAAAAGGATTTCTATTGTGATGAACTTGTTAGAATGCAACTACAGTATAAATGTTGATCTGACAGTGAATTTAATCTCTAATTTTTGATAATAGATCCTATATAGCTTACAATGTATATGTAATCAACTTGAGTGATTGAGTAATACCATGTCTCTGCTCATCGGTAGCCTTCATGTGTTCTTGATAACTGGTTAGATCTATTTCTAAACTTTGCATGAATTCTCTTCTTCAGCTTAGATGCTCTCCATGGCTACTATCATTTGTCAAATAATTACAAGTCATACTACATTACAAATGATTGAACATCTATTTATACTAGTTTCTAGCTCTATTCTTGATTCACGCTTTTCAAATTAACTCTAGATCCAAGGTTTACAACTTGACCTTGATCTTTAGTTAGATATGTTTTAGATCCATTAGGATGCTTTAAAAAATTTACAATATGATTTCTTGACCCTCAAGTAAGTATTTAAAACAAGTAAAAACTCTATAAAAAGAATTACATTGCTTTATCTGACGTGTAAAGTCATATCGACCTTTGCGGGTTCTGTAACTGACTGTTGGTTTTAATGGTCGGGCTGCTTTGTTAGTCTGTCAGTTTTCTTCTCCGTCAGTGTTCCTTACTTGAACTATTCATCAGGTATGCCTTTTCTTCTCCGTCGGTGATGTTCTCAAAACTATATCATCGGTAATACTTTTTGTCAGTTTGAATCTTGTCAATGTTCATTGGTAAATTCTATACTTAGCATTTTCATAATAGTCTTGTCTTCTTGTCGGGTATACTTGCTGTTTGTCAGTTATGCCTATACCGATGACCTTTCTCATGTTTTTCCCTTTAAGTATACTAATGGAAAAACTTAATGTCATTAATCTCCCTCTTTGACATTAGTATCAAAAATTGATATGTGCAACATACTTGATGCATTAGTATGTACACATGTGTATACTTCTTCCTTAGTCATGAAATGACTCCCCCTATGCATATGCTAGTAAGTGTAAGTTTGTGTACATATCTATCCTTTCTGTACATACATTATACATATCTTTATCCATTCCTCCTTTTTCTACTAAATTATATTGTACATATGTATACATTCCTCCTTTTTTGATAATGAGGGCAAAGGTACTTACAACTTTTCAAATATTTGAGAG
>MU227608.1:457869-477467 GCA_018584345.1 Thuja plicata | reverse complement strand
ATTAATTTGAACTTTCATTTATTAATATATGTGATTAATTTTTAATTAGTTTAATTAATTAATTTAAATAAGTAGTTTTAAATAATATGAACTTTCGTTAATTAACTTACATGGTTAATTTTTAATTGGTATGTTTTTATATTAATAAATTTATATAGTTAGTTTTTAATTAACTTTGAATTTTTATGAATTAATGACTACCTGTTAATTAAATTATGTGATTAATTCTTAGATTATGATTAAGGTAGAATGGTAGGATATTAATGATTTGATTAATCTACATTCTACTTGGATTATTAATTTTACTTAATTAAAGGGTGACTTGATTAGACTATTTAGATGCTAGAGGTAGTGTCAAATAGTTCTAAATGCAATTAGTATTAGTTGTATCAAATCAATTTACGGAATAGATGAGGATTTTTGTATGTGGTATTTGTAAATGTTTACATGTATCTAGTTCATTTTTCAGTCCTTTAGGACGTTTTCATTTCTATGCATTTTATGAATCTCTTGTGCTTGTATATGTGGTTATCTAGGACATTAAACGACCTAGGATGTATACAGAGGCTGGGGGGAGTGTTTATATTTTCTGTTACTTTATGATGTGTGTGCTCTTTGCTATTACCCTAGACTGACCATGAAGACCCTTTCGATTATGTACCTGTATGTGTACCTATGTGTGATCGTTCCTGTTGTATGGGATACCGATTTGGGTTACACTAGGGTTGTGACCTATGCTATATCTGTTAGGATCTCTGAGCCTAGGGTAGGTTACCTAGATGCGTAGTAGGAGGTAGCTTGCAATAAGTTCCATGTCCATAAGAGACTACTGGGGTTTCTTATTGTGGAGTTTCTTAATAAGTGATAATTAAAGACATATTTGAGAGATTAAAATGAATTAATAAGATGTGTCCTCACCCATGCTTGAGTGCTAGTATAGGCTAAGATGGTTTGGAGAAGATGTTAGTTTCCCTATGAGGTATTTGACATAGTTAGTGGGCCTTGTCAGTATGAGAGGACATTAGCTCTGTGTATGGTCACTTGGGTGCCAAAATCTGTTGTGATTATCTGGGCTAAACTTAAGGGTAACCTACATGATGA
Source organism: Thuja plicata (assembly GCA_018584345.1). Classification (NCBI taxonomy): domain Eukaryota; kingdom Viridiplantae; phylum Streptophyta; class Pinopsida; order Cupressales; family Cupressaceae; genus Thuja; species Thuja plicata. Next base: position 476,366 of record MU227608.1, on the reverse strand, counting down.
CACCTTCCTTTACACATGCTAGATTTCCTACGTTTTCAGTTGCCTCTGGATTAGTGAGTCTTACCTTTTGTGATGATTAGTACACCGGATTAGAGAGCTATCAGGATCCCTTGCTTAGTGGTTATACCTTGTTGGTTTTCGATATCCGATTGGGATCTATTGTTATCTCCTCAGCATAGTGGGGTGGACCTTTGTGGTTCCACATGGATGAGTGGTAGTGATTCTTTATTCATTGAGATTCGACGTCCTTGTACCAGGTGCTTGATGGTTTCTTTATGGATGAGCTCTTTATGTTCCTTCATCATTTATTGTGTAATTTGATTATTGTATATCTTGTATTAGTGTATCACATGTGATACCTAATCTGAAAATTGTAATATTAAGTAGTTTAGTGTGATTACTACATACCCTGCGACATGTGCAGTGGATGTGAGTTATGGTGGTTTCATGGTTATCCATGAGGATTGTAGTTATGGTTATGTAAGTTATAATTTTTATGTTTAATCAGATGGAATCTTTTGTCATAATGTTAGTTGTGTATTGCTTTAAGTAATTCAACGTCATGGGACCCTTGAGTCATGTAATCTATGTGAGTGTAAGACATGTGTACAAATGGTAATCGCTTCCACATGATTGTGTGTTTCTTTATGTTAACTTTAAAAAATGTTTTTATTCAGCACACATAGTGACATGTTTAGGTTAATCTCTCTTGGGTTCCCTGGCAGGGCGTTACAGGATCTACTTCATTTGAAGCTTTAGCAACACCGTTAGGTGTGCACTCTGTTAAGAGATTTATCAAAAAACTGTTAAGTCCACCTTCTACAAAAGGATTTCTATTGTGATGCGCTTGTTAGAATCCAACTACAATATAAATGTTGATCTGATAGTGAATGCAATCTCTAATTGCTGATAACAGATCCTGTATAGCTTACAATATATATGTAATCACCTTGAGTGATTGAGTAATACCTTGTCTCTGCTCATCGATAGCCTTCCTATGTTCTTGATAACTGGTTTGATCTGTTTCTAAACTTTTCATGAATTCTCTTCTTCAGCTTAGATGCTCTCCATGGCTACTATCATTTGTCAAATAATTACAAGTGACACTACATTACAAATGATTGAACATCTATTTATACTATTTTCTAGCTCTATTCTTAATTCACACTTTTCAAATTAACTCTATATCCAAGGTTTACAACTTGACCTTGATCTTTAGTTAGATATGTTTTAGATCCGTTAGGATGTTTTAAAACATTTACAATATGCTTGCTTGACCCTCAAGTAAGTATTTAAAACAAGTAAAAACTCTATAAATATAATTACATTGCTTTATCTGACGTGTAAAGTCAGATCCACTTTTTGTGGGTTCTGTAACTGACTGTCGGTTCTGATGGTCGGGCTGCTCTATCAATCTGTCAATTTTCTTCTCCGTCGGTGTTCCTTACTTGAACTGTTCGTCGGGTATGCCTTTTCTACTTCATCGGTGATGTTCTCAAAATTGTATTGTCAGTAATGATTTTCATCAATTTGACTCTTGTCAACGTTCGTCGGTAAATTCTATACTTATCATTTTCACGATAGTCTTGTCTTCTCATCGGGTATGCTTGCTATCCGTTAGTTATGCCTATACCGAATACCTTTATCATGTTTTTCCCCTTAAGTATACTAATGGAAAAACTTAATGTCATCATACACCTCATCACTTGGCCAATCAAAACCAATGACTTCATATTTTTTTCTATTAATCTCATCCCAATTGATACTTTCCTTCTCTCAATTTCCTCTTTCTAGAATTCAAAAAATGCCTTGGATTTGCCAATAATTTCCACAGTTTGGACAAGCAAAAGCATGGTTTCCAAAGTAATAATACTATTGGTCCTGGTGGCCAATGCCTCATTCATTTGTCTTAGCCATAATGCTTCACTCTTTATGTCACCTCTCTTCTTGAAAAGGTTAGGAAACATCTCATATATATCCTTTAAATATTCTTTCCTCAAATTTTCTATCTTTCTGATGATGATGCTTCTCTTGATGTCCATGTCCACCATTAATTTTAGGCATTTATAAGTGCTGGTTAAAACAATATCAATATTGTTTTCTTCCTTGGATATAGAATAGAATAATTTCAACTCAGCCTTCTTTCCTTTCCATCTATCCATGATCAAACCACACTTATCCTTGTCTGTATCATACTCATTTATTATACTAATAATCTTTTTTCCTAGCAGCTAAAGGGTAACATGACTTAATTCCTTAGTACACTAGATGAGGGTGGAATGTATTTTATCAAAGTTCCTTTTTTGTACCCACGCCTCTACTTATTTAAATTCTAAAGACTCTTCAATCCATTTCTTCCTTGATTCTTCTAATTTGGTCCTTTCAACAATCAATTTTTGCTTTTCTAATTCCAAGTCTGCTTGTGTAATAGGACTTGATGGCATAGGGGAAGGAGGGAAAGTCACAATTGGGCTATATGAACCAGGTGGATGTGGGTCTTGTGTTATCATCCCTTGAGGAGAAAATTGGGATATTTGTTTTCCCTCTAGGATGACATTTTTCTTGTCTTTTTCAATAGACTTTACCCTTTCATCATTATATGATTTCATGACTATTTCATATTTTTCCCTCAAGATCTTGATTTCTTCCTCCTGTTTCTCAGCTACTTTCATACCAAATTTTTCTAAATCTAGAGTAATGCTAGCTGATTCTACCCTCGAGGCACCTACAACTCTCTTTACTAATAGGCTACCTGACTATTCAGCATGGTCACCTTCAGCTATTTTCTTATTCTCTTTCTTCTCGATAGACCACATTACCAATTCTGCATGGTCTTCACTAAATTTGACACCAGTAGACACTCCACTAGTGTGCATTGGTTTGGTCTCTTTCCTTACAGAATCAAAGACAATGGCATCAACAAGGTCCCACTGAGGGAGGATAAGAACTCCTTCTTTCTTTACTAGTTCTCTGCCTTCTTTAGGAGTGATTTGGTCAAATTTTGCCACCATCTTCTGCTTTACTTCCTTTTCAATGTCATCTCTACCTCTATCAGGTTGATCATCCTACAACTTCTGACATTTCTCTTTGAATTCATTAATGTGAATTCTCCAAAGGAATTGAATAAAAGCCCTTGCTTTAAAAATTTGGTCATCAGACAAGAATTCATCATTAGCCTGCTTAGTGATAGGATCCAATTCCTTCCTAGAAAACTCAACTACTATCAATTCCATTTCAACATGTTTAGGTGCCTCTAGCACTCCTTCTTGCAGTTCTTGGGTTGTAACAAAGACATGTCCTGTACTTCCCATTTGCACCAATTGTTCAACAATGACCTATTCATCCATGTGAAGGAGAGACTGGGAAGGGGAACAAATATAACCTTGTTGTTGATCTTTTCCTTCCACCCTTTGCCTTTTTGGAGATGGAAATGATTGGGCACTGTAATCTAATTTTCTTTTCCCTTTTTGATCAAAGGTTTTTTCAATTCTTGGTAGAATTTTTCTATATCCTCTCTGTTAGTACACCACATATTTTCCTAGTGGAACAACCCTTCCCTTTGTAGCTCTGCTCAGGATAGCCTTGGCCTTTTCTGGCTCTGTTTCCATTACCTTCTTCTTCTTCTGGTCTAAGCCTTGCATAATATCTTCAAACATGCTCATCAGGGATTCCACCTTCTTTGCCCAGGGAATAAATTCCTTCAAAGGATCATAAGCTTTATCAAAATGATGGACAAAATCAAATGATTTCTTATAAACTAACCATTTTTCTTTCTTGATTTCTTTCTCCATCAAGTCAAACTCAATTCTAATTATATCCTCAGGAAAATTGAACTGATGTTATAGAGATAAACATTTAGTTCTCTTTCTGAACATGTCACTGATGAATCCCTCATTATCTACATATATTGCCACTAAGGTTTCCAACTGATAAGGCTCCAAGTATTTTTGAAAATGGGTCCATCCCCCTTTAGTAATAATGAACTGATGTAGTTTTGTGATGGTTGGGAAGATGCTGCTCTTCATTTTTCCAGTCAATGCTTCTTCCCACCCAATTGTCTCAAGTTTTCTTCCATGCCTATCTTGAGTGGTACTCTATAAGGGAGGACATTTGGAGTTCCTCTGAAACCATAGACCCCAATAACTATTGAGACATGGTATAAAATGAAATCACCCCAATTGTGAACAATTTGAAACTCTTTAACATATTCCATTGGTCTTAGAAATCTCAACACATCTATGTGAATTCTTGGGTTGTTTGTGCATAACAATGCTCTGAGCCTAGAGGCAAAACATCTATCAAAATTAATAAAACTGGCCTCTTTCCTGTCCCAAGACAAATTAGTACTCCACAACTAAACTGACAAATCTTCATCATCCTAAAATTTGATAAGGTCTATTTCTTGCTCAAAATAGTTGGCATTATTGTACAAGATCATGTGCATCATCATAGAATACCATCCAAATGGCTTGACTATCTTATGCTCTTTTATGCCTACTAGACCTTGATGCATTAAATCAGCAATGTAATTTGCAAAATCAAAGACAACAGACAAATGTGGATGCACAATTTGGACCATCATAAGCATAAAATGAATAGGTATTGTTGTCTCCTCATCCTCTACTAGAACATGACATAGGGAACTATAAATCCCTCTATCCTTGCCACTAAAATAATCCAATTTGAAGGGCTCTGGCATGTCAAGGCCTACTACAATTAAGCCCCCTATCTTATTGAAACATTCTTTCAAAGGTCCAATTCTGAAGTAGTCCTTTTGATTCTTGTATACTTCTTTGAAATACTCAAAGTCTATGTCATCCATCTGAACATAAAGGTCATTCAATTTGAAAAATTTTCTTATCTCATCAACTGAGACATTCAATAATATGTTTCCATCTGTATCTCTCAGAACTGTAAACACCTTATCATAATTTTTATCCATTATGATTAACAAATATGTGTCCATAAATACTCCAGGAACTATCAATTTTCCAACATCTAAATTCCATATGTTACAGTCTGGGATAGGAGCATTTCTTTGGCCAAAAGCAATTTTGAATAGGGCAAGACCACTTACAGTAACCTTCGCGTCCTTAACCCATCTTCCTAGTTCATATAAACCCTCCCTGACTCTAAAAAAAGGACTTATAGGCACTAATTTTTTTATTTGAGTAGAGTCATTAGTGGATCCATTCAGCTATTGTAAAAGATCATCCTGCACATTCCTGTCTTTGTAATCTACTTTACCAGTGAACTCAATTCTAGGGGCCATTTTATGAAATTAGTGTTTCTTACAACAATATTAGATTGTATCAATACTCTATTTATATTTCAGAACTTGAAACCCTATTGCAAGTATAAATTTTAATAAATCAACATAAAACTTACCCGTTTTGCAATTTGTTACACAGAGTGCAAGATTGCTGCAATTTTCAGTTTTGCTTCAATAACTATAGTGGTTTTGGTAACTTCAGAATCAAGTAATGAATTATATGCTCAATAAAATCAATCTCTAGCATTGAATTTTACTGAAGTGGCCACACACTTTGTAATCAATTCATCTGGCTTGAGCATTTGTGGCTCAACGGTTCATTGAAACCATTCTTTAACTTTTAAATCTGAATTGTAGATCTTATCAGCATCACATCTTATCATGTAGCTCTCATCACTTTATGGAAACCACTATTCATCCTAGACACGCGTCAACACCACTTAATGGCTTATACAGTAGATCTTCCTCATCTCCACCTTAAGTCATTAAGTTAGCCATCTGATCTTTCTCAAACTGCATCCTCCTTATCCTATCCTTGCACTATACTGGGCCCACCAACTCCCACACATCAGCATGACTTAATTGCTTATACTGTAGATCTTGATCACTTTAACACTCAACAATTAAGTCAATCATTGGATCAACCTTTAGATTCTCAGCCTTTAACTCCTTTCTTATGACCTTAGTCAGACCCACTAGGACACATGGCATCATGACTTAATGGCTTACATGTTAGATCTCGATCACTTTTTCATTAAGCAATCAAGTCATGCATTAGATCCTTTTTGAACTGTCAGCCCTTTAATCTATGATCACCTTTACTGTTAATAGAATACACATCATCTCCAGGATATGTGGCAGCATGAATTAATGACTTGAATGATATATCTTATGCATCTTTGGATTAAGATATTAAGTTAGCCATTGGATCCAAAGGGAATCTAACTGTAGTTTAACAAATAACTATTCAAAAATCTCGGGCCTGCCACCTTCCACACATTGTTCAGGCTTAATGACTTACACATTAGATGGTGTGCATCTTGATCATAAGAAATTAAAAGAACCGTTGGATCTATCCGCATTTTAATCTCTATAAAACTTTGCAATAGTGCCCACATCACTGTAGGGACACACGTCATTCAAACTTAATGACTTATAAGATAGATCTCGATCATGTTGAGTGTAAGCCATTAAGTTGACAATTAGATGAAATAGAATCTGCATGCTATTTTACAAAATCTTTAACTGATGTTGGACCCGCCAAAAACACATTTCATCACCACTTAATGAATTATAAGATAAATTCTGTGCATCTTAGGACTAAGTCATTAAGTGGACCATTAGATTAAAACATACCATCTCGACACATAATAGTTTAATAAAGACTTGCGGGCTTTTAGACTTAAGGATTAATAAAGTGCCAAGGAGTTAGGAATTTACAAACTATTGAACGCGGCCCCATTTAAAAGAACACATGGTGGACACATGAATTAAGTGAAAAAAAGGAAATGTAAAAATAAAAACCACTCTAAAGCTTAGGGTTTAAAGACAAAATTTATACTTTGAAAATTGAAGGCAAGGGTTTCAAAAATTTACATAAGACCCTTTTTGTAAATGTAGACCAAGGACTAATTATTTTGGAAATTTTTTAAAAAGACCTAAAAAAATTCATGCCCAAGAATTGATGAGATGATGGAGCACATGACATGGGATACAATAGTATATATATTTTTAATTCAAAGCTGAAGGAGTAAGGAAGGAAGCTTTGTGAGATGAATAATCAAAATTCTGTGAGCAAAGGTTTCAGAGATGCTATAATTTGACTTGTTGTAAAGATGAAGTTGATAAAGAACACACACAATCAAAACCTAAAAATATAAAAATGAACCAGTTCAGAAAATCCAATTTCCAAGCTCCAATAAAAATCTTGTCTTTTTACAAGATGTTTTGGATTTCCGCCCAAACCCAAATCGAAAAGATAGGTAGTTATTAATTAATTTGTCGATTAGTTTTTTCAAAAGAAGCATTTTAATTTTAATATAATGTGGTGTCTTTTCACCTTAAAGGGGTATGAAAAACATTGAACCACATATTTATGTGGTGTAAAATGTAAAAATAAGAGGAATCATAAAAATATCGCATTGTAATGCATCATGTTTACTATACTATCATTAATAAAAGAATAGTATTTTGAAGATGATTATATAAGGAAATGCAACTGAAACACATCAATTGTACCTATTTTTTGAATTAATACATAGACCATCTTTTCTATAAAAATTCAAGATTGTAAGTTCATTTACTTTTGATGAAATTAGTCCTCTGTGATTATTGTTTTTGAGTCAATTACTATCATTTAATATTTGGTAAAAGATTGAGTTACAATGTTAATCTTGGATCATCAAAGATTGCATATGAATTGTTGTCTATGTAACTTTGTCTAATAGGTTTTATCAGTGAAATTAAATTTAATTAGAGTAAGGTTTTTTTTGAAAAGGTCTTTTTTCTATATATATGGTAGTGGATGGTGTATAATTCACCATCTCACAGAGTTGTACATGAGTGTTTGGTCAAATATTGACTCTATCTTCCCAATATTGGATAAGAGACTGGAATGAGGATTATTTCATAATTCAGGGAATATTTCTAAAATTGCAAGGTTCATTGTTCTATCAATCACATTCATAATTTATGAGCATTATACCCCTTTTTATTTTGAAGCATTCATAAGCAAGCGATTCAAAGTTTCCAACATTTTAAGTTGTATTTTTATCATTCTTGAGAACCACTTATCATCTTAAGAGATCAATTGATTTTTATATACTGTTATGTACTATAAAAAGTCTCCAACCAACAAATTAAGATTGAGATATAGGCTCAACCACCTAGGTCCTATAGAGCCTAAAGTGTAGAGGAAGAGGATCATAATCAATCATTCCCATTCGTTGGCCAAGTATAATTGGAGATCCCATAATTGAGAGGGTAAGATCATAGGATTTCCAATTTGTTGATTTGGGTACCAATAGTCCCTATTTCTCATCCTTGGTGTAGACCAAGTAGATGAAGTGTTTGTTTTCTATCCTTGGTGTAGACAAAGTAGATGAAGTGCTTGTGTATGTCCTCAATGTAGACTGAGTGGTCAAGTCTCTTGTTTGGTCTCTGTTGTGTGATGTTGAGCCATAAATTGAGTAGACATGAGGACTAGCTCCTTAGGTGGACCCCAACCTAGAAGTGGCCATAGAAGAAGCATAAAGAAGTTTCCTAAAAAGTGAAAACTTAATAAATTTAATTGGTCTTATACATTAATAAAGAGTAATTGGAATCCCCAGATGTTAGAGATTGACCCAAGAAAGTAGTGGAACACATTGAATCCCCAAATGTCACGAGTCACCTGAGCAGGTGGTAGATGGTAATTGTTTCTCAAACGTCAGTATTGACCCTTGTAAATAGAGATACTCCCTATGGTTGGTATTGTTTTGTCTAGGTCCAGTAGGAGTGAGTAGCACCTTGATGTGTGGTGATATGTGGTATCATGATTTCACTTGGGATGTTGGTCCACATGTTGAGTGTTCTCCATGTGTCTTTGTATTCTGCATATATGTATATTGCATTGGATCACTATACCTTCTATGCGATTATGCATTTTCTTGGTGTGTGTGTTAGCCACTCCTTGCTTGTGTATATGCCTTGTGTTTGTGGATGGGTTACTATCTTTGCAAGCACGCCATGGTGAGATTGAGGGTTCCACATGGTAAAGTTGTGTTGCACTTTGCCACTACTGGGGACTGATGTACAAATGATGGATTCTTCTAGAGAATTCAAGAATTGAGTACTCCATGATTTACCTTCACCTTTCTCATGGTTGTATGTATAGTATTCTCTTGCAGATTATGATTAGTAGAGTAGTTTCCTTTATATATATATGTACTTGATCTTTATGCACAGATGGAAGCTTATGCTTAGTGTAGTTCATTCATGTTGGTTCTTTATTATTATTAAGTGAGTATTGCCTCAATTTGTGTGTATCTAGTACTCACTAGTATGGAGAAAACTTGTATCATATACCGTACGTTAGTATCAAAAAACCTACCCAATCATAGGACAAAGAAAACCCTCTTAGGTTAGCTTTTATATCTCTTTTTTTTTTTATGTTTTTGGAGGCAGTCTAGTGCATTGAACCCCTAAAATGGTGCATAGACCTCTTAGAGTAGTGCATTGAATGTCCAAAATGATGCATAAACCTTTTAGATTAGCACATAGGACTTTCAGAATGGTGTATTGGCTCCCTATTTTAGCACATGGAGTTTAGTGCATAGTGGATAGTGGGCACTTCCCAAAATTCTATTAGAAATGTAATTGCATATTTGGATACCCTTTTTCCCAAGATGAATTCCATATATTTTGAGTTAGAATTAAAGTTCATTATGCTATGTTGGTGATCCCTTTCTTTTTTTGGGCTTCAAAAGATCTATATTATTGTATTGCATCAAGATTGATTATGTTTCCTCAATTAACAACAATTGACATTGGTCCTATCATGACCTGTGAGGTTTGTGGGCATGCTCCAAACTCTTATGTGGTGGCTTGAATGTGTTCTCTCCATTCATGATATGTGTTTGGATTGTCTTGGATTCTTTGGAAGTGATTCAGTTTTCTGCTTGTGTGCAATTGTGTGACAATCGTAGTGTGTTCTCTTTCATGTTCACATATTGCAAATGTCTTATGATTATGTGATGAACTTATGTACATGATGGTTATTCCATGTTCAAAAAATATTGTTTAGTGCTTAATTGACCCTATATTTCCAAGGTTTCCGTGGTGGGGCATTACATTTGGAATCATAACCCATGTTCATACACCAGGATCTCTATGTTATGCTCCAATTATGTTTGGTGTGAGTGATGTGTGGTTTTTATATTATCTCTGATGGTTATCATTTCTTTCTCTAGTCGTAGTATGGATTTTAGGTATGTTATATATGTTTTTGATCTATATCTTATTTATCTTTGAAGGATGCATCGTAGGTGTGGTGGTGGCCAACATAACGCCCCTCAAGATGACCACAAAGAGGAACACCACAAAGAAGAGGATAGAGAAGAAGAGAAACATGAGGATCACTATGAGGACTATAGAGAGGGTCATGGTGGTAATGATAGGAACCCCCAATTGGTTCAATTACTATAGGAGATTATTGGTCAGTTGGGACCTTGACAAGAGGAATCTTCCCATGGGGAGTCTTGATTATTTGATTGTAGAGAGAGGGAGGAGAGGGGAGAGTGTGAGTACTCTCGTACCCCACCTGGATCTTAAGGAGAGAATAGGAGAGATAGGGAAGTGGTGGATGATGATGCTATCCATGATGGCCATATGAAAGACCTTATGAGGTCCCATCCTCTTTTCTTTGATGGATCTCATAGTTGTACTAAGGCCAAGAATTAGATATTGGATCTTGGTCATTGCTTCACTATACACCTGTATGTAAGAAACACTTGTATGTAAGAAACACTAGAGATTAGTGTGTTATTATTTACCTTAGGAGCTTGACATATACATGGTGGTGCATAGAGGAGCAAAAGCTCCATTTGGATATTTCAACTGACTCATGAGAGATATTTGAGGAGCGATTTTGTGAGCATTTCCTTTCTGATCAATATAGAGATGCATGTGCTGATGAGTTTCATGATCTTTGACAGGGTATTATGACTATTGATCAGTACAGGAATAGGTTCTTTGAGATGAGGTAGTATTATAGCTACACCCATGATGAGCTGATGCTAGTGTAGAATTTTATTTGGGGCTGTAATGGTCATATTATAGGGGATGTTCATATGTATTATCCTAGGACACTTACACTTGACACCGAGAAGGCGAGGTTATATAAGGGTAACATTGCTAGGGGTTTTAGTAGTAGGACAAGTGTACATGTTCATAGTGCATATCCTTCTAGAATGGTCCATAGGGTACTTAGGTAAATCCCACAAGTTATTCTTGGGCATATTCAACACCTCCGAGGATAGGCCACCAGTGGTAATGTAGAAAAAGGCATTCCCAGGGTCCTTCCTAGAGATAACTCTGGTAGTCACTAGCCATGGCACCATGATGGTTCATGCCATTGGGACATGTCTCATAGTTAGGAATTGAGGAGAGTACCACAGAGTAATAAAAAATCTCTAGTAGGGGAAATTTATTTCAGTCGAGTGTACCTTCCACAGGTCGTAGTAGTGGAAAAGGGGCTTGTTTTTCTTGTGGCCAGCATGATTACATTTCTATGCATTGTCCTTAGAGATTAGTTTCTGAATTGAGTTAGAGGAATTATATTTATGAGCCTACCATTGTTATGTAGCATTAGGCTTGATTCTCCCTAGTTTCCTCTAGGGTCTCCTAGGCCAATCTCCTGACCTACTAGGGTTCTTTCACTAACCCTATGCTCCTTAGGTTTCTTCACACAAGAACCTAACACTTTCAACTAGTGAACACCAACAAGATAGAATACAAACTCTTCATGCTCTCTCCTAGACCCAAATTGGTCATTCTTGCTCCATATATACAATTTGATCCAAATGGAACCCAAACATTCCCAAATGGAAAGGTAGTCTCCAAGATTTTTAAGTGGACCAATTTCAATGTCCACAAACTTCTTTGGAAGTGAAACCCTAAACGAGTATATCAAATTCACAATCTGTACACAATATGACTTCAAAATTCCAACCCTACAAAAAGATCAAGGATGGTCTTATATAGTTGACCAAGGCACTAAAAAACTGATTTCAGATAGTTAAGGAACTAATTCCTTTGAAGTTGCATTCTTTTCATAAATTTTGTTAATGTTGTCAATGATAACATTGATAACTTTTGCAACTTTTTGGATATGCTATCCAAACTTGGTCTAACCTTGTCCAAACTTGTCCAAACCACTAATTAGGATGAAATTACATAAAATAAGACCCCTTTTTTTGACTCATTTGTCAATCAAATACCAAAAACACCCTATTGGACCTAAATGGACACAAAAGTCTCTAAGGACCTAACAAGACATCCTCCTACTTAGCACTCTATATATAGGACTCTTAGTCTCTTTATGCACCTAGTGGTCTAGCTAGAACCACTACAAGCCAAAAACATAGAAGAAGCCCTATGTTACATTGTATCATCTAGCATACCTAGGTGCTCCAGCACCATACTCCCCCAAAAAGGAAATGCTATGTCACTCCAGTGGACAAGAGATCCTCTGAGATGCCCACCTTCTTGAAGTCTGCCTCTGCAATCTAGGAGGGCTCTAACTCTGGTCTATCCTTCCACTAAATCAAATGTTCCATGTAGACTTTATGTCTAGTAGTCTTCATAACCTGGGAGTCCATAACTTTGTTAGCTACCATCTGTAACTTTGGAGGTAAGACAACAACCTCCACATCATCATTGACCCCTTGAATGTTTGGATTGATCTCATCCACTTGCCCTCTAAACTAGATTAAGTCTTTAACATTAAACACTGGAGATATTCTCAAGTCTGATGATAAGTCCACTTTATAGGCATTGGCCCCATACTTGGCCAAGATTTTTCAAGGTCCCACCCTTTTCATCTAAATCTTGGTAGGGACACCCTTTTGTAGCCTTGATTTGTTCAAGTGAACCATGACATAGTCACCCACTTCAAACTGAACATCCTTCCTCTTCTCATCAACTTTGGCTTTCAAATTATGTTGACTATCTTGGATTTTCTTCTTGACTTGGTCTTGGATCTCTTTCATGGTATGGGTGAACTCCTCTGCATGGCCACTTCTGTACTCCATTCCACCAAGATCCCTAAGCTCACAAACACCCCTTGGGTGCATCCCATAAACCACTTCAAATGGGCTCTTTCCTATCATCCTATTCTTACTGTCATTGTAAGCATATTCTACTTGGGGAATGACCACATCCCAAGTCTTCCCATACTCCCTAGTTAGGCACCTCAATAGGTTACCCAACACCATGTTTACCACCTCAGTTTGGCCATCAGTCCAAGGGTGTTAAGGTGAGACAAATGATAGATTGGTGCCAAATCTAGTCCATAATGTCCTCCAAAAATGGCTCATAAATATTACATCCTTATCTGATACTATACTCAAAGGAAGACCATGAATCCTCACAATCTCCTTGAAAAACAAATAGGCTATGTGGCTAGCATCATTAGTAGTCTTAGATGGAATGAAATTCCCCATCTTACTAAATCTATCAACAACTACATAAATTCTATCATACCCCTGTTTAGTTTTGGGTAAGCCCACAATAAAATCCATACTCACACACTCCCATGGCCTGTTAGGGACTAGTAGAGGCTGATACAACCCTACATCACTCATTCCTCCTTTTGCCTTCATGCAAAAAACACACTGCTCCACATACTTGGTGACATCTTTCACCAACTTTGGCCAATGGTAGAACCTTTGGACTAGTTCCAAGGTTTTGTCCTTACCAAAATGACCACTTAGAGAACCATTATAATTCTTGTATGAGGTTCATCCTCATTGACCCTTTAGGTACAAACAAGTGATTTCCCTTGAACAACAATCCATTTTGTAAAGTAAAATCAGAGAACTTGCTATGAAAATGATTTTCAAAATCAACACATACCTTATAGGCTTCACCAAAATCCTCATTTTCTTTATAGAGATCTCTGAAACTATCAATCCCAATGCTATTTAATTAGACTTCTTGTATTATCAACAATCTCCTTCTTAAGGCATCTGCCACCTTATTAAGTTGACCCTTCTTGTGCTTTATAGTGAAAGTGAATGCCTGCAAGTATTCCATCCACTTCAAATGTCTATTGCTTAGCTTCTCTTGCGTGTTAATGTAACTAAGAGTATGATTATCAGTAAATACCACAAAATCTTTAGGCAATAGATAATGCCTCCATTTCCTCAAAGATTGAACTATAGCATATAGTTCCAAATCATAAGAAGAGTATTTCTTCTTAGCCTCATTCAATTTCTCACTAAAGAAAGAAATTGGCCTGCCCTCTTGACTCAATAAACCCCCTACTTCCATTCCACTAGCATCACATTTAATGGTAAACAACTTCTCAAAGCTTGGAAATTGTAGGATTGGTTGGGTAGCCACTTGTTTCTTCAACAACTCAAAGGCTTTCCCTGCTTCTACTATCCATATGAACTTAGTTTTGACCCCACCCTTTATAGTATCGCTCAATGGTGCACATATCCCACTAAAATTCCTAATAAAATTCCTATAAAATTGGGCAAGGACATGAAAAATCCTTACCACAGTGGCTGTGGTAGGTGGAGCCTAGTTTAGGATAGCAGCAACTTTGTCTTTGTCCATCTTCAAAGACCCCTTGGACACTACAAAGCCCAAGTAGATTATTTCTTGTTTGAAGAACTCACACTTCTCAAGGTTAATAGCCAACTTATCTTCATGCAACCTTTTCAATACTGCCTCTACATGTCTGATATCCTCCTCTCTTGTCTTGCTAAATATCAATATATCATCAAGATATACCACCACAAACTTCCCTCTGAAGTCCTTGAGCACCTCATTCATGAGCCTCATGAATGTGCTCGGAGCATTAGAGAGGCCAAATGGCATGACAAGCCATTCATATAATCCATCAGTGGTATTGAATGCCATTTTCCATTCATCATCCTCCTTCACCGTGATTTGGTGATAACCACTCTTCAAATCCAACTTTTTAAAGTACATTGCCCCTCCTAGGCAATCCATAATATCCTCTATCCTAGGTATAGGGAACCTATACCTTATTGTGATTCTATTTATGGTCCTTGAATCTATGCAAAGCCTCCATTTTCCTCCCTTCTTGGATGCCAAAACAACCAGGACTACACAAGGGATAATACTCTTCTTGATCAAGCCTTGATCCAAGAGTTCTTCTAGTTGTCTAGATACCTCCAAGTTCTGATTAGGAGTAAGCTTATATTCTTCTTTATTGGGAAAATATTCCCCTGGCACAAATTCTATTTGATGACTTATAACCCTCTTAGGTGGTAGGGTTGCAAGAATACCATCACTCACAATATCCTTGTACTTCTTAAGCAATTCTTGCACCTATGTTGGTAATGGCTCCTTCACTGATTGTTCCTCCTCCTTTGGTCTTAGCACAATGGCATAACGTTCCCCCTCATCATCCTTGATGTCATTTACAAAATCCATACCACTGCATAACATGACATTAGGAGTTTTAGCTTGTGGCTCTTCATCCTCTAGCAAAGACTAAATTTTGAAAGTCTTCCCTCCTTTCTTGAAGGTGATGGATTTTTCCTTCCCATCATATACTACCCCATTATCAAATTTCCAAGGCCTCCCAAGTAGTAAATGGAAAGCATCCATTGGTAGGATGTCACAAAGCAATCTATTCTTGTACCCTGCTATTGAGAAATCTACCCATGTTTGCTCATTAACCAACACAATTTGGCCTTTGTTGAGCCGTGTCACCTTATAGGGATTCACATGGGGTATCTTGGCTAGCTTAAGTTTCACCACTACCTCTTTTGAAATGATATTTTCAGTTGAACCAGAGTCCACTATCACTTTTCAGACTTTTCCTAAGATCTTACATCTTATCCTAAATAGAGCTCTCCTATGCTTGGGCTCATCCTTAATTGGCTTCCTTATCAACACTCTCTTGAACATTAAATTATCACCCATCTCTGAATCTAGATGGTCTATTTTAGGGGTTTTGACACTTGAAGTGTCCTCATGTGTATATGCTATCCTCTTGTCACTATTTGCTACAGAAGGTATGTCTGGACATGTTAGGAATAATAGTCCACAAGACAACTAAGAGGGGGGGTGAATCAGTTGTGCAATAGATTATTAAAATTTAAACTTTAAGATCCATAAAAGTAAATAAAACAGTAATTACCAACACCATAACACAATGTTTGTTGTCAAGGAAACCTTGTTAAAGGTAAAACCCCGGTGGGAATCAACACCCACAAAATAATGTACTGAGATTATAGTATCCCTGTTAAAAGATAGTATCCCTGTTAGGAGTGTTAGAGTATTATTACTTTATACTTATTAATTAAATCATATCAATTTAATTATATAAGTTTATATTACTCTAGTTACTTAAGCTTCACTTAGGTACATTATTAATTAATAATGTGCAACCTAGCTTTCCTTTAGGGTTTCTTTCTCACCTTTTATAAGGTTGAGTTTTGTACTTTTTCATAAATCTCTTATGCATTTTTCACATTTTGAGAGCTTTTTCCTTCTGTCTCCATTTTCTTCTTTTCTTGTAATAGGTTATTGGTTAACAGGTTCTTCTTGGGTTATGCAGAATTGAGTTTGATCAATTCTTTCATGGTATCAGAGCTCAGATCTGTGGTCGCCTGTTCCTGATTTGAAGATTTTTTTTGGAGTTTCAAGGGTTTCATCTTTCAGTCATATTTTTTGGTTGGATCTAGAAAAATATATTTTTTAGAGGCATCTTGGGCCAAAACAGACCTCTCCAATGAATTCAGAGGATCGATCCGGTGAATTTTGATATAAAATTCAACCTATTTGGCCTCCGGAGCATCTGGAAATTTTTTTTGCCCTTCTAGGGCCGTACGACACAGTTTTCAAGACAAAATACGCAAAAAAATTATAAAAAACATATTTTTTTGGCCACACCAGGGCGCGCCACCATCGCGCCACCCCGGTGCCACCCCGGCGCCGCCTCTGCTTGGCCCAGCTCAGCCCGCACTCAGCCCACCGGCAGTGCGCAGCTCACCGGCCGCTAGCCGCCGACGGAGTTGCTAGTGCCACCAGCGGCGCCGCCTAGGAGCAGCTGCCACCGGCTCGCCTCCCGCTACCGCAGGGCTGACGTCAGCGACCAAAAATTTTTCCGGCAGCTCTTTTTCAAAAATTTTCTGGCGAGATCAATTTTCCAGCCGCTGCATAGTTTTTCTGGTGATGATGTCATGCTGACGTCAGTGACAGCCCAGTGACGGTCATATGGCCATCAATTTTTTTACCGTCTCTGGTTTTTTCCAGGGAGCTCAGTGTTTGGACCTCCTGTCACAGTTTTGGCCATAACTTGAGCATACGGTGTCCGTTTTCAGAAAATGAAATATTGCCAAAAAGGTGTTTCTGAGCCTGTTGCATTGGTGTAGGTCTCATTTCATGATTTTTCCATTTGGTTGCCAGTTTTTTTAGTCAAAGTCACACCTTCCTTTGTGCTCCTGTTCTACTTCTGGAACTCAGGTTTTTTTCTCATTTCTTGTGCTTTCATCGTAATTTGGAGTGTACAGGGGTTACTATTATACATTGTGGGGGGGTGCATTTTCCTTTAGTCATTTCATTTAGAAAGACCCTTCTACTTCTGTCTTATTCTTCTTTCAATGTCAGACCCCTCTGTGGCCTGACTGACACCTCACAACTACCACACATGGAAGCCACACATGACCAGACTCCTCATGTCACGAGGTTTATGGTCCTACATGGATGCGGTTCAGCCAGTTCTTTAGAGGCCTTATGAGGCTCTTATGCACAGAAACAGGATGGATGAGGCGATGGGCCTCATTGCCATGAACATTTCAGATGGGTTGTTGTTCCACCTAGATGGTCTAACTACACCCAGGGATATGTGGGACAAGTTCTCCACCTTGTTTGGCACAATGGATCAGTTTAGGATTCTCCAGATAGATGCAGAGTTCACCTCCTTGGCACCTGACTCCTTCACTAGCATTGAGGACTTCCTGATGAAGTTCAAGTCTCTTTGATCTATTTTACAAGTTGCTGGAAAGACGAAGTCCGATGATGAGTGTATCTTCCTGATACTCTCCAAGCTTCATGGTCCTTATCAGATTTTAACTTCTACCTTCTACTCCACTATGGATGCACTGGGTGCATGGCATGTTATGCCCTCTTTTGAGACCTTCTGTGATAGGTTAACTCATGAACAGTCCAAACTCAGTCAGATGGATTCTCTTACAGGTTCACAGTCACAGGCATTGCTTGCCAAGTCATCTCAGGATACACCGAAGCTGAAGTTGAAGCAGATATCTGATTCCTCTTCTCAGCACTCTTCTGGCCCACCACCTTCTTCTAAAAAGGAGAAATAGAAGACTTAGAACCCCACTCGTTCTTATTGTTAGAAGGGGTCCCATGATGAGTCCCAGTGTTTTCAGAAGAGATTTGATGGCTATGAGAAATAGATTGCAGATTTGCAAGCTCTCCTTCAGAAGAGCACTATTTCCTCTCCATCCTCTTCCACCTCATA
>MU227608.1:427916-447335 GCA_018584345.1 Thuja plicata | reverse complement strand
ATATAGTAAAGATAAGCAATGTCAAGGAAGTTAGAGACCTTCCAAGTATTGCAAGACCAGTTGACACAATGTGCAGGGAATGTGTTATGGGAAAGCATGTAAGGAGCTCTTTCAGAAGCAAGCAGAAATTGGCTGAGAACAAGTTAGACCTAGTGCATACAGATTTATGTGGTCCTACTCAAACTAGATCATACTATGAAGAAAGGTATTTCATTTTGTTTTTTGATCATTTTTCAAGGATGATGTGGGTTGCGTTCTTAAAGGAGAAGTTTGAAGCCTTTGAGAAGTTCAAAATATTCAATGCTAAGGTTGAGAATGAATCTGGGATAAAACTAAAGTGTCTGAGATCAGATAGAGGAGGAGAATTCACCTCTGACTAGTTTTATGACTACTGTGAAGAACATGGAATCAAAAGATAGTTGAGTGCACCCAGAACCCCTCAGCAGAATGGGATTGCAGAAAGAAGGAACAGGATCATACTTGATACAGTGCGCACTATGATGATAGAAGAAAAAGTTGTGCACACCTATTAGAGAGATGCAATTAATACATTAGTCTATACTATCAACAGATCACAACTAAGACCAGGCGCAGATAAGACACCTTATAAACTTTGGTTTGGTAATGTACCTATAGTAAAATACTTCAGAATATTTGGCAGCAAGTGCTACATCAATAGAGATGATGGTGTTGGTAAGTATGATGCTAGAAGTGATGAAGGTATTTTCCTTGGTTATTCTACTAAAAGTAAAGCATAAAAATGTTTCAATTTAATATTAAAGAAGATAATTGAAAGTAATAATGTAAAGATTGATGAGAAGTTCATGGTTCAAGAGCGGTAATATGAATATGCACCTATGATTGAGGATGAACCCAAGCCTAAAAGTAAAGACACTATTATCATTCAAAAGATGATATCATTGGAGATCAGAGCAACAATGTTTTGACTAGATCTAAAGAAAAAAGTCTAACAGTGGATGAAGAGGTATGTTTACTTTCACAGATTGAACCTTTAAATGTTGAAGATGCCTACAAGGATTCTGATTGGTAGAAAGCAATGGAAGAAGAATTAGGTCAAATAATAAAAAATGACACATGGGAATTGGTTCCTAGACCTAGTGACAAAAATATGATTGGAATAACGTGGGTATTCAGAAACAAGATGAATGAAGATGGTACAGTGGTCAAAAACAAAGCAAGACTAGTGTGTAAAGGATATGCATAGAGGGAATGGATAGATTACACGGACACATTTGCCCCTGTGAGTAGATTAGAAGCCATCAAGTTATTCTTGGCCTATGCAACATTCAAAGACTTCAAAGTATATCAAATGGATGTCAAATCCACCTTTCTGTATGGTGACTTGCAGGAAGAAGTCTACATAGAATAGCTTGAAGGATTTAATCTATCAGATAAACTAGACATGGTATGCAGATTGAAGAAAGCACTCTATGGACTTAAACATGCCCCAACAGCTTTGTATGAGAGACTAGATGGTTATCTTACCAAGATTGGATTTAAGAAAGGAGTAGTAGATTGTAATCTATTCATAAGAGAGACACCTAATGGATTATTACTTGTTTCCATATTTCTTGATGACATTATCTTTGGAGGAAATGACAAGCTTAGTGTAGAATTTGCAAAAGAAATGTAGAATGAATTTGAAATGAGCATGATTGGTCCTATAAAATACTTTTTGGGATTAAATGTAAAGCAGACAGATAAAGGGATATTTATAAATTAGTCTAAATATGTGAAGGAAATATTGAAGACTTTCAAGATGGAAGAATGCAAGCCAGTATGCACTCTTATGATAACAAGAAGCAAGCTTTCAAAAGAAGATGATTCTGCAGTAGTTGACAAGACATTGTATAAGTCTATGATTGGAAAAATTATATATCTTACTCAATCTAGACCAGACATATCTAATGTAGTTGGCATTGTTGGTAGATTTGCAGCTGAACCAAAATAGAATCAATAATGGCTATAAAGAGAATATTCAGATATCTAAAGGGAACTATAGACTATGGTTTATGGTATCCTAAATTAGAGAATATACAACTTCATGTGTATACAGATGCAGATTGGGTAGGTTGTATTGATGACAGGAAGAGTACTTCTGGAGGAGCAGTATTTCTTGGAGATAGGTTGGTTTCTTGGGTAAGAAAGAAGAAAAATTGTATCTCTCAGTCGACAACATAAGTTGAATATGTTGCAACAACATTGAATTGTTCAACAATGGTTTGGATCAAGCAGATGGTTAAAGATTTTGGTATATAGGTTGATTATCCTATTGTGATTCACTATGATAAAACCAGTACTATCAACATGTCCAAGAACTCTATGATGCACAAAAATACAAAGCACATTGAGATTAAATACCATTTTCTTAGAGAAAAAGTTGCAGATAATGAAGTAAAATTGGACTATGTGAGCACCAAAGAACGATTGGTAGATATTTTCAAAAGCCTTTATCAAAAGATACATTTGAGTATCTCAGGGAGAAGTTGGGAGTAATTCCCTCTCCTAAGTTTGATTAGTTAAATCAGTAAGAACATTAGTCCATAGTGACTAATGAATGGTTGACTACTCTAATTCTAGAGTAGTACCTATGCCTAAATGTTTATGGCACCCTTTTCCATTGATGTCAAAGGGGGAGTATATAGTAAGGGGGAGCATATACTCTAGGGGATTATAATCACAGACAAAAGATCTATAGCAGTGTAGAGGAATCTTTGATGAGGATATTGAGAAGATTGTAAAAAGTAAGAAGACACCATGTGATGAAGATGTTTTTAATATCATATGTTGCCATCAATGTAAAAGGGGGAGATTGTTGGAGATTTACTTTTGGCAGCTAGTTGATTGTATGTTTGTCATTGATGACAACATATAATATGTTAGAATAGCCCCAAAGAATAACTGAGAGGGGGGGGGGGTGAATCAGTTATCAACTAATTTAATTCATTTATTTTATTAACTCCAGAATACAATAAAGTAAATGCACATTCAGATAAAACAATAGACAACACCACAATTTGGTTACGGGGAAACCAAATGGTAAAAAACCTGGTGGGAATTAACACTCACAATGAACTATACTTGCTTATAATAATCCCTGTTAGAAGGTCTTGTAACCCTATTAGGAGTTTTTCTTTACAATGCAATAAGTATAGTGACCCAGTTAAGGGTCTGACCCTGTTAGGAGTCTTTTACAAATAAACCAGTTAAGGGTGAGAACTCACTATCCAAAAGCTCACTACTTCAATGGTGAAGGCTACAACCTTCTATAGAATATATATGCACTATATCTTATGATGAACTATAGAGTATACCTACTATCCTGATTAGTTCTAGTGTATTGTAGTCTTTCACCTCTGCTTCACATAGATCTTTGATGAATGAAACACAACTGTTATTCTTCTTTGTACATTTTTTGTCTCTTATCTTCTCATTCACACTTAGTGTTCCACAAATGACTTGCTATAAGTATCTTCCTCAAACTTTGAGATCATGGGACCTGCTAGACAAATCTTCATAAAATCCTTGTCAGCTTTACTAATTATGCAAGCATAATTACAACTGTGCAATATAAACTGAATAGACGCAACACTTCACTAAGTTGGCCTCACCAAATTAACTCTAACTTTGCAATCTTGTTGAAACACATTAGGTGCCTTTAGATAATTGTCTTCAACTCATAATGAAACTTAAATATACACACACATATCCCAAAGATAGGTGCAACTCAAGAAATAATGCAATACATCAACTGTGTACTAACAGACTCCAAAAACTGTAACTGCCACTAACATAATTGCACAACATAATTGAAACGTCATATCTAAGTCTACGTGTATGAAAAAAACATCAACAACATGTATAAAACATGAATATAACCATGCAAGGCTTGATATCATCATTTTGATAAGTACATACAGATCACTAGTATATATTATATGTTTTCATCAATGACAAACATACAATCAACTAGCTGCCAGAAGTAAATCTCCAACAATCTCCCCCTTTGACATTGATGTCAACATATGATATTAAAAACAACTTCAACACATGGTGTCTTCTTTCTTTTTATCTTCTCAATATCCTCATCAAAGATTCCTCTATACTGCTACAGCTCATCTGTCTATTTTTATACTCCCCCAGAGTATATGCTCCCCCTTACTATATACTCCCCCTTTGACATCAATGGCAAAGGGCACCATAAACAATTAAGCATAGGTACTACTCCAGAAGTAGATTAGTCAACCATGCATCAGTCACTAAGGACTGATGTTATTGCTGCTTTATCTAATCAGACTCAGGAGAGGGAATTACTCCCAACTTCTCCCTGAGATACTCAAAAGAATCTTTTGATAAAGGCTTTGTGAAAATATTTGCCAACTGTTCTTTGGTGCTCACATAGTCCAATTTTACTTCATTATCTACAACTTTTTCTCTAAGAAAATGGTATTTAATCTCAATGTGCTTTGTCTTTGCGTGCATCACAAGGTTCTTGGACATATTGATAGTACTGGTGTTATCATAGTGAATAGCAACAGGATAGTAAACCTGTATACCAAAATATTTAACCATCTGCTTGATCCAAACCATTGTTGAACAATTCAATGCTGCTACAACATATTAAGATTTTGCTATCGACTGAGAGATACAATTCTGCTTCTTTCTTACCCAAGAAACCAACCTATCTCCAAGAAATATTGCTCCTCTAGAAGTACTCTTCCTGTCATCAAGACAACCTGCCCAATCTGCATCGATATACACATGAAGTTGTATATTCTTTGATTTAGGATGCCATAAACCATAGTCTATAGTTCCCTTTAGATATTTGAATATTCTCTTTATTTCCATTAGGTGATTCTATTTTGGTTTAGCTACAAATATACCAACAATGCCAATTGCATTAGATATTTCTGGTCTAGATTGAGTAAGATATATAATTTTTCCAATCATAGATTTATACAATATCTTGTCAACTACTGCGGAGTCATCTTCTTTAGAAAGCTTGCTTCCTGTTATCATAGGAGTGCATATTGGCTTACAGTCTTCCATCTTGAAAGTCTTCAGTATTTCCATCACATATTTGGACTGATTTATAAATATCCCTTTATCTATCTTTTTTACATTTAATCCCAAAAAGTATTTTATAGGACCAATCATGCTCATTTCAAATTTATTCTGCATTTCTTTTGCAAATTCTGAACTAAGCTTGTCATTACCTCCAAAGATAATGTCATCAACAAATATGGAAACAATTAGTAGTCCATCAGGTGTCTCTCTTATGAATAGGTGACAATTTTCTACTCCTTTCTTAAATCCAATCTTGGTAAGATAACCATCTAGTCTCTCATACCAAGCTCTTGGGGCCTGTTTAAGTCCATAGAGTGCTTTCTTCAATCTGCATACCATGTCTAGTTTCTCTGATAGATTAAATCCTTTAGGCTGATCTATGTACACTTCTTCCTTAAAATAACCATTCAGAAAGGTGGATTTGACATCCATTTGATATACTTTGAAGTCTTTGAATGTTGCATAGGGAAAGAATAACTTGATGGCTTCTAATCTGCTCATAGGGGCAAATGTGTCAGTGTAATCTATCCCTTCCCTCTGCGCATATCATTTACACACTAGTATTTCTTTGTCTCTGACCACTGTACCATCTTCATTCATCTTGTTCTTGTATACCCACTTTGTTCCAATCACATTTTTATCACTAGGTCTAGGAACCAATTCCCATGTATCATTTTTTATTATTTGATCAAATTCTTCTTCCGTTTCTTTCTGCTAATTAGAATCCTTGAAAGCATCTTCAACATTTAAAGGTTCAATCTATGAGAGTAAACATACCTCTTCATCAAATGTTAACCTTTTTTCTTTTGATCTAGTCAAAACACTATTGCTCTGATCTCCGATGATATCATATTTTGAATGATACCTAGATGTGAACTTTGAAACTTTTTGTGTAACATCCTCATCTGTAATCGGTGATACTTCTTTGCTTGATTTAGGTTCATTACATGAAACATCAATGCAATCAAACATTTCTTCAATAACAGTGTCTTTATTGCTAGGCCTGGGTTCATCCTCAATCATAGGTGCATATTCAAAGTACCTTTCTTGAACCATGAACTTCTCATCAATCTTTACATGAGTAATTTCAATTATCTTCTTTAATCTTAAATTAAAACATCTGTATGCTTTGCTTTTAGTAGAGTAACCAAAGAAAATACCTTCATCGCTTCTAGCATCAAACTTACCAACACCATCATCTCTCTTGATGTAACACTTACAACCAAATATTCTAAAGTATTTTACTATAGGTACACTACCAAACCAAAGTTCATAAGGTTTCTTATCCACACCTAGCCTTGGTTGTGTTCTGTTGATAGTATAGATTGTTGTATTGACTGCATCTCTCCAATTGGTGTGTGCAACTATTCCTTCAATCATCATAGTGAGCGCTGTATCAAGTATGATCCTATTCCTTGTTTTTGCTATCCCATTCTGCTATGGGGTTCTGGGTGCACTCATCTATCTTTTAATTCCATGTTCTTCATAGTAGTCATAAAACCGATCAGAGTTGAATTCTCCTCCTCTATCTGAGCTTAGACACTTTAGTTTTAATCTAGATTCATTCTCCACTTTGGATTTGAATATTTTGAACTTCACAAAGGCTTTAGAATTCTCCTTTAAGAACACAACCCACATCATCCTTAAAAATTCATCAACAAACAAAATGAAATACCTTTCTTCATAATATGATCTGGTTTGAGTAGGACAACATAAATCTGTATGAACTAGGTCTAACTTGTTTTCAACTGAGTTCTTCTCTCTTCTGAAAGAGCTCCTTACATAATTTCCCATAACACATTCCCTTCACATTGTGTCAACTGGTCTTGCAATAGTTGGAAGATCTTTAACTACCTTGACATTGCTTATCTTTACTATATTATCAAAGTTAATATGATAAAGTCTCTTGTGCCATAACCAACTGTCATCCACTTTTGCAACAAAACAAATTACATCTGAATTGAGCTGAAAAACATTACCTTTTGTTTTGGAGCCTGATGTAATCATGTCTCCTTCTTTGTTGCTAATGATGCATTTTTTGTCTTTGAATTCCAAATGATAACCTTTGTTAAGTAGCTGTCCAACACTTAGTAAATTGTGATGTAATCCATCAACATACAGAACATCATCTTTTTTGTTCTTTCCATCCAGGGTGATGGATCCTCTGCCTATGATAGGTTTATGAGTGTTATCTCCAAATCTAACCATACCACATTTGTACTTGTCTAGATGAAAAAATCTATCTTTATCACCTTTCATGTGATGAGAGCATCCACTATCAATGATCCAATCAGTTTTGATGTCTGCTTTGGAAATTAGGGCAAACTCCTGTGTTTCCTTTTCATCTTCAATGTCCATATGCTCAAGCAATTTTTACATGTCTTTAAGGGAAAAGAATCCAATTTCATCTTCTCCTTAATCTTCATCAGTTACACCTTCTTCAACATGATAGCAATCCTTCCTGTATTTAGGTTTATAATTAGATTTGAATTTCTTTACTCTTGTGGGACACTTGGATGTAAAATGACCAATCTTGTTGCATGAAAAACATTTGAATGAAAGCTGTCCTTCATATTTCCCTTTTATTTTCTTTTCTCTTTTAGCCATCATGGCTATGATTTCTTCTAGTTCTTCATCAACTTCTTCTTTCTCATTATTGCTAGAGATGTGAGATTTCTTACCATGGACTGAAGCTTTGAAGGCTATTTCACTTTTAGGTCCAGTATTTAATCTTGATACCTCAAATGCAGAGATTTTACTGATCAAAGTCTCTCTCTTAAAGTGTTGTGAAAATTGTATGGTTTCCTCTAGAATACTGATGTTGTTCTCATAGTCTAATGTTAAAGTAGTCAACAACTTATCCATTATATCTTCTTCTGATATTTCTCCACCATTGTTTTTGATTCCAGAGACTTCTTCATTTATCCTCTGATTGTAGGCTCTA
Organism: Thuja plicata; assembly: GCA_018584345.1. Classification (NCBI taxonomy): domain Eukaryota; kingdom Viridiplantae; phylum Streptophyta; class Pinopsida; order Cupressales; family Cupressaceae; genus Thuja; species Thuja plicata. The sequence continues at coordinate 439,303 of MU227608.1, read as the reverse complement.
ATGTTCTCTTTAGGTAACATCTCAAGACTATTGTATTTATTTTTCCATGTCTTCCTGTGTGCATTATTTGCTTGAACATTTCCTTCAAACATTTCTTCTAAATACTTCCATATTGTGTATGCCTTGTCTACTTTCTTGATCTCAGAAAATTCACTGTCAGATAGTGCACTTATAAGGGCTTCTTTGGCAACTGCATTAGCTATGAATGTATCCTTTTGTTTACTAGTAGCATCATCTTTTGATAGGTCTTTTAGAGAGGGAATAATAAATTCTTGTGTGGCTATCTCAAAGATGTCAAAACCAACACACTGTAGATGTGTTATCATTTTTTTCTTCCAATCTAGATAATTTTCTCCATCAAACTTAGGAATCTCTTTTCTGAAGTATGCCATCTGATCTACCTTAAGCTGTTAAGCTTTCTCTTCAAGGCACTTGGCTCTAATACCAATTTTTAGAATAGTCCCAAAGAATAACTGAGAGGGGGGGGGGGGTGAATCAGTTATCAGCTAATTTAATTCATTTCTTTTATTAACTCGAGAATACAATAAAGTAAATGCACATTTAGCTAACACTATAGACAATACCACAATTTGGTTACAGGGAAACCAAATGGTAAAAACCCCAGTGGGAATTAACACCCCCAATGAACTATACTTGTTTATAATAATCCCTGTTAGAAGATCTCTCAACCCTGTTAGGAGTTGTTCTTTACAATGCAATAAGTATAGTGACCCGGTTAAGGGTCTGACCCTATTAGGAGTCTTTTACAATAACCCAGTTAAGGGTGAGGACTCACTGTCCAAAAGCTCACTGCTTCAATGGTGAAGGATACAACCTTCTGTAGAACAAAATGCACTATTTCTAATGGTGAAATATAGAGTATACCTACTATCTTGATTATTTCTAGTGTATTTTAATCTTTCACCTCTTCTTCACATAGATCCTTGATGAATGAAACACAACTGATATTCTGCTCTGTACATTTTTTGTCTCTTATCTTCTCATTCACACTTAGCATTCCACAAAAGACTTGCTATAAGTATCTTCCTCAAACTATGAGATCATGGGACCTATTAGACAACTCTTCATAACATCCTTGTCAGCTTTACTAATTACTCAAGCATAATTACAACTGTGCAATATAAAATGAATAGACACGACGCTTCACTAAGTCGGACTCACCAAATTAACTCTAACTTTGCAATCTTGTTGAAACATGTTAGGCACCCTTAGATAACTATATTAAACTCATAAATAAACTTGAATATACACACACATAGCCTAAAGAAAGGTGCAATTCAAGAACCAATGCAATACGTCAGCTCTATACAGACAAACTCCAAAAACTATAACTGGCACTAACAAAATTACACAACACAATTGAAACTTCATATCTGAGTCTGCATGTATGAACAAAAAATAAAGAACATGTCTACAACATGAATAGAAATGCACAAGGCTTGATATCATCATTTTGATAAGCACATACAGATCACTGCTGTATATTATATGTTGTCATCAATGACAAACATACAATCAACTAGCTGCCATAATTAAATCTCCAACATAATATACAGTAGTGTTTTGTATGTACTTATCAGAATGATGTTATCAAGCCTTGCACGGTTATATTCATGTTGTAGACATGTTTTTTATGTTTTTTTCATAGACACAGACTTAGATATGAAGTTATAGTTGTGTTATGTAATTCTATTAGATGACAGTTACAGTTTCTGGAGTTTGTCTATACAGAGCCGACATATTGCATTGGTTCTTGAGTTGCACCTATCTTTGGGATATGCGTGTGTATATTCAAGTTTAGTTATGAGTTGAATATAGTTATCTAAAGGCACAAAACATCTCAAAAAGATTGCAAAGTTAGAGTTAATTTGGTGAGGCCGACTTAGTGAAGCGTCGCGTCTATTCACTTTATATTGCGTGGTTTCATTTATACTTGTGTGATTAGTTAAGTCGACAAGGATGTTATGAAGAGTTTCTTAACAGGTCCCATGATCTCATACTTTGAGGAGGATACTTATAGTAGTTCATTTGTGGAACGCTAAATGTGAATGAAAAGATAAGAGACAAAAAATGTACAGAGCAGAATATCAGTTGTGTTTCATTCATCAAGGATCTATGTGAAGAAGAAGTGAAAGATTACAATACACTGGAACTGATCAAGACAATAGGTCTACTCTATAGTTCATCATTAGATATAGTGCATATATGTTCTACAAAAGGTTGTAGCCTTCACCATTGAAGCAGTGAGCTTTTGGATAGTGAGTCCTCACCTTTAATTGAGTTATTTGTAAAAGACTCCTAATAGGGTCACACCCTTAACTAGGTCACTATAATTATTGCATTGTAAAGAAAAACTCCTAACAGGGTTGCAATATCTTCTAACAGGGATTATTATAAACAAGTATAGTTCATTGTGGGTTTTAATTCCCACCGGGGTTTTTACCATTTGGTTTCCCCATAACCAAATTGTGGTGTTGTCTATTGTGTTATCTGAATGTGCATTTAATTTATTTTATTCTGGAGTTAATAAAAGAAAAGAATTAAATTAGCTGATAATTGATTCACCCCCCCTCTTAGTTATCCTTTGGGACTATTCTAACAAAGTCTTCTCCAGAACACACGCCATAGATGACATTATCAGTACCCAAACAAAAATTTAACTCAACCCATTTCACCATCATATGTTGGCTCTCCATCAGTAAGCTTGCAAGTTTTGAAACTTCTTCCTCAGCAAGATATGCCCAAAACACAGAGACCTTCTTTGTCCAGAATCACAGTCACAGTCTTGAAAAAAATTCTTTACTAAAATAGCTGTAACATCCATGATATGAAACATAAAGTCAAGCGACCTTAGATGTAAGGTCAAAATTTAGTCTTCTTCTTAAATCCAACTTCACTTTTTCTGGTTCATCTATACAGTGTCTGTACACACCTTCCAGTCAAGTAACTAGTTTGTCTTCTTTCACAAAAATATATGTTGACATCAGTGACAAAAAATGAGTATCAACAACATGATTAGTACCAAAAAATGATATCATCCAATAGGAAATCTATAAGCTAGATGGCCTAATTGTCCACAATAATAACACTTCATGGTTACAAAATAAGAACTACTCCTACCTCCTCTTCCTCTGTCATAGCCTCCTCTTGAACTACTTTTAGTTTGCTGATCTGTCAACTTATTCTCTTCTTGTGACCTTTGTTCACTACCCCTACCTTGGTAGCCTCCTCTTTGACCCCTTTGGTCTCTCCCTCTGCCTCTATTGTTATTTTTATTCTTGAAGCTAGAATCCCCTTTCTTCTTATTCTTTTCTTCAACTCTTATAGCTAATTGATGACACTTTTGAATTATAGTGGGTGTCCATAGGCTAGTCTCCTCTTGGATGTTCCACTTCAATCCACCCAAGTATCTAGCCACTTTGATTGACTCTACTTCCTACAATTTAGACCTTAGAAACAATCTCTGGAATTCCTTAGTATATGAGGCCACATCTAGGTCTTTCTATTTCAAGTTTTGTCTCTTCCTATGAAGTTGGATCTCATAATCCTCCAGAAGATAATTCTCCTTCAACTTGGTTACCATGGCATTACACTTTTCTATTGTTTGCTTTCCCATGCTTACCCTCTCATCCTGAAGGTATTTCCACCAAGTCAAAGCTAACCCTCTGAGTCTAGACTTGGCCACTTTGATATTTTGGGCTTCAGATATACCCTCACACTCGAAGTGATTCTCCATTGCTTCAATCCAGTCCATGACTATTTCTATCTCCATCTTTCCTCCAAACAAGGGTATCCCTTCCAAAGCATTGCCACTTAATGCTTTTATGGCTTTCAAGAAAGGTTCCTCATTCAACATCGGGTCTGGTTCAGGGATGAAGTCTTCCTCTTAAATATTTTTCTTACCCCTACCACTAGTTTCAGCTCCAAAGTCCTTCTTTTTAGCAACATTTTCTAGTTCTTCCATCTTCAACCTCATTGCTTCCAAGGTACCTTCAAGGAGTCTATTTTTCTCCTTTTTCTCTTCCATGTCCTTGGCCAATTCTCCATTTTTCACCATCTTTGTAGAACCACTAGATTCCACTCCTAACTACCAATCTTCCCAAGTTTCTCAACTTTCTCTGATACCACTCCTGACATGTACCAATCTTCCCAAGTTTCTCAACCTGCTCTGATACCACTCTGATGTAGCACTAGGCTTGCTTCTCCCTAGTTTCCTCTAGGGTCTCCTAGGAAAATCTACTGACCTGCTAGAGTTATTTCACTAAACCTATGCTCCTTAGGTTTCTTCTCACAAGAACCTAACACTTTCAACTTGTGAACACCAGCAAGGTAGAATCCAAACTCTTCATGCTCTCTCCTAGACCCAAATTGGTCATTCTTGCTCCATCTGTACAATTTGACCCAAATGGACCCCAAACATTACCAAATGGAATGGTAGTCTCCAATATTGTTAAGTGGACCAATTTCAATGTCCACAACCTTCTTTGGAAGTGAAACCCTAAACGAGTTCCAAATTCCAAGTCAAATTCACCCAAAAGAGGGCTACTAGCTTTAGGCCTAATTAGGATCCTTTTCTGCAATAACTCTTAAAACATCCAAACAAGTATGAAAATAAAATCCATATCCTGATACCCTTTATCAATAACCTAAGGGTTTTCTAGGTCTTGGCTCTCAGAGGTGTCCGTACAGTACCTCCTACATCCATGCCTAAAATTTAGGGTTTTAGGTCTTTGCCACTGTCTCCACAAGAAATGGATCTTCTTGGCTAGAAAAAAAACTTACCCAAACTTATCCTCTGAGTTGGAGTTCCTTCACTAACTCTCCTACCTTCCCACATTCATTTATTGAAGGTATGAATTCTTTCAATCCTCTAACAAGCTCTACAATTACTGGTGATCCCTAGCCATGCCACTCTAGCTCGCCTAGGGCATCACCTTAAAAATGGCTTCCATAACTTCCTGAGCCCCTCCTTCACTGTAAAAAATTTACATGGAGTCACCTTCCATAATCCAAGAGACTGAGCAAGTACCATGGTGGAAAATGGATCTATGACTCCATTTGTTCACAGTGCTCAATTTAGGACAATGACAATCCAGAAAACAAAAGAATTTAAACAAGAAACTAAAACTATTGAATCCAACAAAATAATACCACAATAAATATTATATCAACCTACATTACTCAAATAAATTCTTACAGAAGTTACTTCAATCCATTAAACAATTTGATCTTCACAAAACACAAAAACTATAACTGTATATCAAATTCACAGTACGCACACAATATGACTTCAAAATGCCAACCTTGAAAAAAGATCAAAAACGGTCATATATAGTTGACCAAGGCACTAAAAAACCAATTTCAAATAGTTAAGGAACTAATTCCTTCGAAGTTGCATTCTTGTCATAAATGTTGTCAATGTTGTCAATGACAACATTGACAACTTTTGCAACTTTTTGGATATGCTATCCAAACTTGGTCTAACCTTGTCCAAACTTGTCCAAACCACTAATTAGGATGAAATAACATCAAATAGGACCTCTATCCCTTTGTTTGAATCATTTGGAAATCAAATACCAAAAACACCCTATTGGACCTAAATGGACACAAAAGTCTCTAAGGACCTAACAAGACACCCTTCTACTTAGCACTCTATATACTAGGACTCTTAGTCCCTTTATTCACCTAGTGATCTGGCTAGAATGACTACAAGCCAAAAATATAGACAAAGCCCTAGGTTACATTGTATCATCTAGCCTACCTAGGTGCTCCTGCACCACATTGGGGATGTAGGTAGATCTCATAGAGTTTTTACGGTGGTTGATAACTGTCAAGATGAGCATTAGGGCACTGTGGTAGAGACTAAAGGTGTGTTACATGGTATATATACCTCTATTTTATTTGATTATGGTGCTTTAGATTCCTTTATTTCCCCTTCCTTTTTGAACGATGTCAACCACTGGCAATGCAAAAAGTTGATAGTTGACAAATTGAGTTAGCCACAAATTCTATAGTGGCCATGGATTCCCTCATTTTTGGTTTTGTATTGGATTTGTGCATCTTCATTACCATCATAGATATTTGTATCCTACACTTGGGGATCATATGTCATTATTTTGGGTATGGATTGGTTAGTTTCCCACCAAGTGAGTATTGATTTTTGGTGTAAGTTGGTATAGTGTACGGATGACACAAGTGTGTGTGTTGAGCTTTTGGGGGTCCAAAGACCTATTTTACTTTGCATGATATCATCCACATAGCTAAAGCATAGTATACAACAAGGTTGTTAGTTGTTCGCAGCCTCTATTAGTGGCCTTAGTGAGGTTGTGAGTTGAAAGGTGTCTCTTGATGATTACCCATTGCTTTGTTAGTTTGTATATGTGTTTTCGAGTGAGATTCTCAATATGCCTCCTCAACGTGAAATAGAATTTTATATTTAAATTATTCTTGGAGCTAAACCTATTTGTTGGGAACCTTACCATATGACTGTATATGCTAAATTTGGCCTTGTTACTTAGCCATACACTTCAACATAGTCCTTGTTCATCAGCCACATACAAGAGTGAATATGAGTTATTCATCCTGCATGCCTGTATGATTTGACCTATTGCCTTCTATCTAGATGGGGTTTCGAATAGCTCTCAGAACAAGAGTCTCACAACCATAAACCAATCTAAGACTGAAGAATTTTTCTCCATGAATGTGATGCAAGATTAATCTAAAAACATGAAAGATGTAAGATTAATCTAAATGAATTTAAGATAAGAAATGTTAAGAAATATGAGATTATTCTAAGAAAATGAAGCTATTCTACTGCAAATGATAGCTAAATGTAAATGAGATTATCAACTAAAATGAAGCAGCAATTCTTTATTCTAACAATGCATAAAAGGACTAGGGGTTTGAATGAGAAATGGGAGCTCTTTTATAGATTGAGAGCCTGCTCAGAATAGAAACTTTCCTTTTTGAAATAAAACAGATAGAAAAGCTAGTTCAATATAGCAAGCTTTCTTTAAAAGAAAACAATGAATTGTTTTCTCTTTGTTTTTTTAACTGTTTTCTTTTTAACTATTTTCTTTCTCTTTTAAAGCATAGTTAATTCAAAACTTCTATTTCTGAATAGAGAGAAGATTTTTGAGAGAATATTTAATTAATTAAATAGAATATGACCTCATAAATTTGTTTTCTTCAATTATTTGAATAATTAAATTCAATTTTTGAAATGAGGATATTTATTTAATAATTAAATATTATTTAATTCCTTTTCATGTGTTTTAGCTAAAAGGGGGTGAATTTAATTTAATTAAAGTGCTAGGACTTTATAATTAAATTAATTCAATCATAGGGTTTGTTTAGCCAATAGGTATTTAGGAATTAAATATAATGTATGATTAATGCAGATTTAGGATTTTCTACATTTGACACTCAGGTCAAGTAGAGTTAGTCAAAACTCAGAATTGCCTAGTATAATAGGACTTTAATGATTCAGAAGAATGACAAATGCAAAAAACTGGTTAGGGTTGAAAGATGTCAATTCTAGGGTGTTACATTTTTCCCCTCTTTGAATTGATGTGCTAGCAGCACATTGATTCAAAGAATAGTATGATGCCTGAAGCACAAAAGAATATATTTTGAAAATTGATGATGCAAAGATTGATTGATGAAGATTTTAGAGCCATCTCTAGGACAGAGCTTGACTCTCCGAAGTCTAGGTTAGGTTGCCGAGACGCCGGTCAAGTAGAGTTTTTGAAGGTCATCTCCAGAGAGAAGCTTGATCCTCAAGGATTTGGGTTAGATTGCCTTGATACCTAATAGATTAAGATTTTGAGAATCATCTCCAGAATGAAGCTTGATCCTCGGGGATCCAGGTTAGAATGCCCTAATACCTAATACATTGATATCTTTCAAAAGACTGTCCCTAGAATGAGGCTCAACCTTCAGGAGTTAGGGTTAGATTGCCCCAATACCTGTCCATAAAAAGATAGTCAATAGAGGTTTTTAGGACTATCTCCATAACGAAGCTTAGTCCCCCAATATCTAGGTTAGATTTCCCAGACACTGGTTAGATCGAGTTTCAAAATCATCTCCAGAACGGAGCTTGATTTTCAGGAGTCGGGGTTAGATTGCCCCAATTCCCAATAGATGACATTTTTGAGAATCATCTCCATAATGAAGCTTGATCCTCAAGAATCTAAGTTAGATTACTCAAATACTTAATAGATTGAGATTTTGAGAATCATCTCCAGAATGAAGCTTGATCCTTAGGGATCCGGGTTAGATTGCCCCAATACCTAATAGATGACGAGATGTAAGGAAGATAGATACCCTTAGTGATTGTGGAGTATGCAATTTTGACTATGAAGTACAAAAAACTGAACATGCCCCAAGTGATGAGATGGCCCTATCAATGAGGGCTTTTGAAAATCAGATCAAATTGATTGGAATAGATTTAATGATGTAATCATCCTGCCCCCTCGAGACCAAAATGGAAGGATGACACATCATAATGATGATTGAGAGTGAGAAATAACAAATAGATGTTGAATCAGAGATCAAGAAGAACTCAGAATAGATTACAGAAAAAAAGCTGGAAGATTCAGAATCAATTTTGAGTGATTTTGAGGTCTAGTTGACCAAGTTTGACTAGGGTTGACCAAAGTTGACTTTCAATGAAAAGAGTCAAAGATTTGAGAAAATGATGATAGGATAAGATTCTGACAAGAAAGCGATGTCAGAAAGTCAATTGCATAAGCGTCCAATTACGTCGGTCCCAAAAATTTTAAAATGCAATTTTGAGCTATATAGAAGTGTCAGATTTTGATTTCGATCATGAAAATGGATTCAGAGCGATCAAATTACCTAGTGGTGAAATTTTCACGCAAATTGGAGCACTTTTGAAAATTAGGTCAAAACCTATATATGAGTCCAAACGGTCATTTTCAAATCATTTGCATCTGTTGACTTTTGAGAAAAGAGCTCTGAGCGAACATGGTGGTCCCCGTGAGCACTCATCATTTTGAGCAATCCAGGCAGCATAATCGGCTAGCGGCGTACGGACCCCCGGTAAGTGGTCAATTAACCTCTCCATCATTTCAAATTTGATTGCATTTGGTCAAATTTTTAATGTTTATACATGTTTTGAAATACTATTCCGCGGGTTCTTGCGCGAGGAACTAGTTTCCTCGCGCGGTCCATGATGAAGGCTCGCACGAGAAACTACCAAAAGGAAGATTCTTGCATTGCCTAGTGTGTATCCTTGTGCAGGAGGGTACCCACGTCTCACACAAGAAACCCTTTGAAAGGGGGGTTTCTCGCACGAACAGGGATGAAATATCACATGAGAATGAAATGTCGCGCGACCCGTAAAACTTCTTCGCGCGAGAATTTTCTACTTCACATGAAGAAAACTTAGCAATTTAAATACAAAACAAGTTTGCATTGCATCCAATAGAAATTGCGTCAGTGTTAGTCCTTAGTGTAGGATATCTATAATGCTTTATTACTTAGTTATGCAATGATTATCATGAATCATGGGGCGAGTACTGATTGTGTGTTGTTGTTTGCATGTCTTACAGGTCGAGCTCCCAGACATTGCATTCAGGTCACACCATCTAGCTATTAGTGATCTGGTGAGACAGTTAGATGATGAAAAGATTGTACATATTGATAGTTTGGACCTATGAAATCTCTGTGAGATACCCAACATTCAGGTTAATCACGGGTTACTAGGAGCATTGGTAGAGCATTTCTATTTGGAAATGAACACCTTTCACCTTCCTCAGGGCAAGATGATAGTGACGTTGGAGGACATCTATAGGATTCTCAGGATACCTTTCCACGGTCTGAGAGTGGAGTATGAGGTACAACCTTGACCAGGGACACTAGCGCTATGAGAGATCCTACAGGACAAGCTAGTCATGGGGAGAGCCATCCCATGGGAGGAGCTGATCAAAGAGTACGGGCCTGGACACAAATTGGCCATGGTTTTGGCAGCATTCCTTGGCTGCTATCTAATGCCAGATCATGGGTAGCACGGTTTCGAGTGTGGTTGGGGTTGGATGTTGTAGAGGATGCTAGAGGAGATGATCAGATATGGATGGGGTTAGTGTATGCTTGCTCATATGTACCATGAGATGCATGAGATTGCATATAGAGAGGCGAAGAGCATGGCGGTAGGGGTCTTTGTTTTACAAGTGTGGGCATGGGATCACCTTCTAGTTACCTGACCCATATGCAATGATCTGAGGGAGCCACTGAAGCCCTACATATATAGGTACAGAGGTTTGATTACCCAGCCTATGCTAGGTAAGACAGAGCAGTGGTGAGCTCAGCTCAATGATCTAGTTGCAGTGACATGGCGATCATAGAGGCTAATAGAGGATTGAGATGATGCCAATGATCAGTTGGGGTACATTCTTGTGTCTCAGCCACTCTTTGCTCGAGCCATATCTATTATTGAGTGATTTCTACTGACACATGTCTGGCGGCAGTTTGGCCAAGCACAAGAGATTTCACAAGAGTATTGTGCCTATGCTCACTTTCATGATGAGCTTAGGAAGGGATGGTCAACCAAGTTGGATACTGGTCGATGCATGATCGACGTAGGAGCCCTAGCAAAAACTCAATGGGATTACCTAAGTGCGATTGCAGATGGAGGCATGACCCCAAAGTTTAGGGAGCACTTCGTGAATCATCCCTTCCCGTGATTCACAGATCTAGTTGGCATGGCCGTGCCAACACAGGTAGTGCACCCACAGGTGCTACAACAGCTGACACTAGTGCCTCCATTGCAACAAGTTCCATGACCACCACCAAAGCTGGTACCACATCCACACACAGTACAGGTGGACATACTTGCATGCCAGATGCAGATTGATCCCGGTGTGAGTAGCAACGGGAGACAGAGCAGGAGGAGGACAACTGCATAGCTTGATGATTTACAGGAGCAGACAGAGCAGCAGGAGGGACAATAGGAGGATCCAATGCAGGAGGATCAACCTACACAGGAGCCAGGATAGGGTGCAGTACCTAGGGATGTACCATCATAGGCGCAAGAGGCCCTACGAAGATCTAGAGAGAGAGTACAACAGCTTATGAGACAGGTTACAGACTTGCAAGTACAGGTTGCCGTGTGAGATGTGTGACTTATAGACAGAGACCAAGAGATACAGGAGCTCCGAGGGCAGTTGTGGATGACACAGGAGCAGCTTTAGGTAGAGGGAGGAAATCATGTTTCCTGAGCGGCCTATTATTACACAGCTTATGCGGGAGTAGTGTCGGACAAGGTGTTGTAGGTGCCAAGATTTTCCTCGTATGCCAGAGGATCAGAAGGTGTACAAGCACCACCGCCACCAGATATGCCTCTT
>MU227608.1:404623-427600 GCA_018584345.1 Thuja plicata | reverse complement strand
TTAGATGTTTTAGATGATTTAGAATGTATGAAAATGTATGAACATGTTTTGAATATATGTAGATGTATAAAATGCACATGTATGTGATGTTAATGAGTTTATACAGTGCACATGTTGATGTAGATGAAAAGTTGTATGTATGTAGATGAGTTATGTAAATGCAATTATGAATGGAAATATATAAATGCAATGTGTAAATGATAATTCAAATGTAATGTATATGGTACTAAAATCTCATGTAGGGTGTCCAAATACATGACATATGCTAACCAAGAGAACATGTGAACAATTGAGAGCGAGGATCGAACGCTTGTGCAGTCGTGATGAAACCAGGACTCTGAAGAATAACTCCCCAATGTATGAACCCGGGAGGATGCAATGAAGTGAGCATCGAATTGCTGCTACAATGCAAGTCTAGAATGAAAATGCAATCCTATGCTAGATGAAATACCTAGGACATGGTTGTGAGACCCATCGTATAATCATCATCATTGAGAATTTTTGGAACATTGAAGTCAATACAACCCTTAGTGGTGCCACTGCGACCATAAGGATATGAATATGACTTTCATTGGATAAAATGTAGGAAATAAACATAAAAACCAAGGCAAAAAAGCCAAGATGACCTAAATATTGTTTTTATTTGATATTGTAAGAGTACACTAGTATCGAGGCACGCAAAGCCAAGATAACCATGAGTGTGATCATGCGTAAACAAATAGACCAATAAAATTCAAGGAGATAGTACCAAGCTCACCATGGCGTACAAATAAACAAGATCGAGGGATGTGAGGCTTTTCCACCTTAATACGGGAGCTCTTATCACATACACCCTATTTATTTGATGTTGCTGAATCATTGGAGCTACACCAACAAGAAGTAAACAAATAAAATATCAATGAAATCCATGAGAACATACAACATACAAAGAAAGATTCAATCATAGCTAAGCCAGTTTCAAAGTTTTTGAATATGTATGTGTATGAGGTGTTGAAAATCACCATTGTGCTTGTGAGTGCATTGTGTTTGATTGTTATCAATAGATGTTTACATTTGAGATATCCGATGTGTGTTGAAAAATATAGATGTGTCCAAAGATAGTGTTGAAAATAACTATTTTTGGTGGTGTTGAAAAACACCAGTTTGTGTTAGTAGTGAGTTGTCCTTTAGAAATGACAAGATTAATGACTCGTGTGTAAACCAAAGATGTGATCAAATTAGGGACCCATGCCCCCAAGTGACGGTGAATGAATTGACATATGTTGCGAGGAAAAACTAGATTTGGTTGCCCCCAGGAATATGACACTAAATCAGTGTCAAGTCAGTAGAGTTTGAAGAGGAACCAGAGTGTCACGAAAGTGACCAAAAGCTATGTACAAACCAAAGCAAAGAATCGTCAAGACTGAGTATCAATAGATAGAGCATTTGAGTATAACTCCAACTGTAATAGATGCGAGCAATCTCAATAGTACAATGACAATAGGTAGACACAGTGAGAACCACTAGTGACTGATGCGAGAGAGATTCTCCAGTGAAGAGGTCATAGTACTAGCTAGACATCAGTAGGTAGACATAGTGAGAACTACTAGTGACTGATGTTAGGGATATTCTCAAGGATAGAGAACTCAGTATAAGCTAAGCAATACTAGGCAGAAGAAGTGAGAACCACTAGTGACTGTCGCAAAGTAGATCCCATAAGGTAATAGGAAAGTGCCCCCTAGAGAAAGAGGGTTACCTCAAGAGTATGACCAATTTCAATCCATGTAAGTTGGTGTCTGGATGGGTAACTGAAAGCATGCAGAAAGCAAATGCAAGTGGGAAAGCAAATGCATAAAGCCAAGTTGTGCTGTGATAGATATAGAAATGTGGAATAAAAGGTGCATGTTTACCAGGTTTTCACCTTCTTGGCATAAATTCTTTTTTTTCTACCATGACACCTGTTTACCAAGTTTTCATCAATGGCACCATTTTTTTTTTTTCTCTTTTTTTTTGTATTTTTTAATTTTTGGAATATATAATTTTTTTTTTGGAGATACATCAAAGCACTTATCGCTAGGCTTTCACTAAGATGATCATTTTTTCAGGACTTTACTATATACATGAGCACACTAAAGATGTCTCAACTATAGAACCATTTCAGAAGAAGAGCGTTGATGGGATCTTTGAGTTTCTCTCCTTCAGTAGTAGAAACTTGATAGGTGCTAGACCCAAATAATGCTATGACAACATATGGACCAAGCCAATTTGGCTCAAATTTTTCCTTCTGGACCTGATGTTGTTGATTCTTAGGGTTCTCCCTCAGAACAAGGTCACCTACCTGGAAGTCCCTCGGGTGAAATTTCTTTTTATATCTCTTGGAAATCCTTTTCTAGTATGCTCTAAGGTGATCAAACACCACTTGCCAACATTCATCAAGTAGTTCTAGCTCTTGTTGTGGAGATATTCTATTATCATTAGCGGTAAAGAGGCCTTTCAAAGAGACTCACAAAGAAGGAATCTCAACCTCAATTGGTAACACAACATCTGATCCATAAACCAAAGCATAGGGTGTAGCTCTGGTTGGTGTTCTTATGCTTGTCTTGTATGCCTAGAGAGCTGGATTGATCTAAAGATGCCAATCTCGTCCAAATTTGTGCACTATGCGATGTAGGATTTTAAGGATTGTCTTGTTTGATGCTTCTGCCTATCCATTACCCTGAGGATAATAGATGGAAGACCAATGCTGCGTAATTTTAAAATTAGAGTATAGCTTTGTCAAATCCTTGTTTTTGAATTTCCCCCCATTATTAGTGATTATTGCTGAGGGTACACCATACCTGTAGATGATGTAGTTGAGAATGTACATAGCTATGGATTTTCCATTGGCAACAGTGAGAGGGACTGCCTCCACCCACTTGGTAAAATAGTCTATAGCTGTGATGATGAACTTGTGTCCATTTAAGGATGAGGGATAAATCTGATCCATCAAGTCAAAGGCCCATTGTTGAAATGGCCAAAAAGTAATGAAGGGAATAAGCTCCTTGGCTGGAGCATGAATCAGATTTTCATGTAGTTGACATTGTTTTCAAGACTTAGCAAACTGTGTAGCTTCTCTTTCCATATCTGACCAATAGTAACCAGCTCTAATAAGTTTTCTGGCCAGTGTTAGGTCATTAGAGTGAGACCCACAGATGCCTTCATGCACCTCTACTAATCCATATTTGGACTCATAGGGTTCTAAACACCTAAGGAGGGTATCGTCTAGACCATGCCTATACAAGCCGTTAGCTACGATCACAAACTGTGAAGCACTATAGATTAAGTGACGTTTTTCATTCTGGGTGTAAGTGTCCAGAACAATCTGGTCATGAAGGTAGGAATAAATATGATGGTAGCGGGATGAGTCATGTCCAATGATAGAAAAGATCATCCAGGACTCAGGGGAATCATAGGCTGGGTGGTGTAACATATCCACTAGGAATTCATGTTAGAAATCATTTTCTGGCTTTTGTAGCATGGAAGCAAGAGTAGCCATGGCATCTGCCACTTTATTATGTGCCCTTGGAACTTGTTGAAATGTGATGTGAACAAAATACTTTCTAAGGTCATCAACCAACCATTTATAAGGCACCAACTTGTCATCTTTTTTCTGATAGATATCAATTACTTGATTGATGACTAATTATGAATCTCCAAGGACATTGAGCTCATCCACTCACCACTCAAGGGTGATCTTCATACCATTGATTAAGGCTTCATACTTAGTGATGTTGTTTGTACAAGGAAACAACATCTTGTATGCTTTTGGTAAAGAGCACCTTTCAGGTGTAATGAATAGTATCCTAGCACCTGACCCTTGTTGGGTAAATGAACCATCAAAGAACATAGTTCAGGATCGATGTGTGAGAAGTAATATGGACTCATCTGGAGATTCAATGTTCAATGGTTGATGATCTACTAGAGGTGCTTCCACCAATTGATCTACAATCGCTTGCCCCTTGATGACTTTTCTTTCTACATAATCCATAAAAAATTCACTGAGAAGCATGACCCATTTAGCTAGTCTACCTATGAGGGTAGCTTTGCTGAGAAAATATTTTGGAGGATCAATCTTAGCAATAAGGCATGTAGTATGAGCCAACATGTAGTGTCACAGTTTTTGTGAAGCAAATACCACTGTGAGGCAAGCCTTCTCTATAATAGAATAGTTTGTTTCATATGAGACTAGAGTTCTACTAAGGTAGTAGATAGCCCTTTCTTTGTTGTGCTGATCTTCTTGAGATAATAGGATACCCAATGATGTATATGTAGCAGAGATGTAAAGTATAAGTGGCTTTCCATGAATAGGAGGCATCAATATTGGCAGGTTCACAAGATACTATTTGATTTGTGTGAACCCTTCATCACATTCCTTGCTCCATTAGTAAGTCACACCCTTGTGTAAAGTCTTTTTTAATAGTTGGGACTTGTCCGCCAGTTGTGAGATGAAGCATCAGATAGACTGTAACTAGCCTTGAAGTCCTCTAATTTGTCTGTTATTCTTTGGTGGCGGCATGTCCATGATAGCTTGAAATTTCTCAGGATCTACTTAGATGCCTTTTGCAGAGATGATATAACCAAGCAATTTTCCAGATGTTAGGCCGAATGTACATTTCTTAGGATTGAGCCTTAGACTGAACTATTCCATGTGATCTAGTAAAGGACCTAGATCTGCAATGCATTTCTCTCATTGCATGCTCTTAGCTAGAGTATCATCGACATAATATTCCATTGTTTTATGCATCATACCATGAAATATGGTGGTGAAAGCTCTCTGATATGTAGCACCTACATTTTTAAGTCCAAAGGGCATGACATTCCAATAGAAAGTGCCCCATGCACATGTGAAAGTAGTTTTCTCTTGGTCCTCTGGTGTGATCTTTATCTGGTTGTAGCTAGAGAAACCATCCATTAGTGAGTACATTTCATATCCTATTGTCATATCTACAATCATATCAATATTGGGCAATGGAAATTTGTCCTTAGGACATGCCTTATTCAAGTCTCTAAAGTCTATGCAAAATTGGATAGATTTGTCATGTTTTGATACTGGAAGAATGTTAGAGATCCATTCTGCATAGTCAATTGCCCTGATAAACACTACCTTAAGAAGTTTCTCCAATTTAACTTTGACAAGTAGATCCACATGTGGATGCATTTTCCAAAGCTTTTGTTTGACAGGCTTGATTATAGGTATAATGGACAAGTGGTGCATGATTAGATTAGGATCTAATCCTGGCATATCTGAATATTTCCATGCAAATTTTATCTTTTTGCTCTAAAAGAATGTAATGAATTCCTCTCTTTCTATCTCAGACAATGATTGTGCCAAATGAATGATCTGAGGCTAAGCTTCTGTACCCAAGTTGATTGGTTGAGTTGGTTCAATAAGCATAGATGATCATTCCTAAAAATGAATCAGAAGTGTATCAAGTATCTCATCCTCAGGAACCTCAAAGAGGTTTTCACCCTTGGATACATCTTTTATTTTGACTTTTTTAGGCTCTGACACTGCCACAATGTGGTTTTCACCATCAGAGCACCTATTTTTTCTTCTTTTGATTTTGTGCCTGAGATACTTGATATCAACCTTAGTCATGTTGACACTTTCTTCACTAGTGGAGGATGTTACTGGTTTGATAGCATTTAGGTAACAGGCAAGAGTGTAATCATTCTGGAATGTAAGGACTTCATTAGATGGGGAGGGAGAGTTCCAATCTATAAGCTTAGGATGGCAGAGTGAAAGAGAAGTGACATGTTCAAGTGTGTTCATGGTATAATCATCAAAGGCATAGACAAGCAAGTTGAGACCTAAAGCAATCTCATCCAAAGGTGTAGTCGAATTCCTTTGACTCCTAGTGACTGTAGTAGACGACACATTAATAGCGATGGAATCAGAATCGTTTGACCTTACACTAGAACCTTCACTTATGTTGAGAAGGTTATCATGCATGTGTATTGTATCTATATCTCTATTAGAGGTGGCATATGACAAGCTGTCAAACTCATACTCATGAGAGTTTGTTTCATCATTAGCCATCATATCAAGAACATGAGTGAAATCAACCTTTTGTCCCCAGTTCAAATGAGTTCTGCCTATAAATTTTTCTATGGTTAGATGAGAACCTTTTGACCTAGGTACCTCATCAGTGTTTTTAGCATCATCCACTTCTTGTTTAGTGAGAAGTGGCTGGGATTCCTATTCAAACTACTCTTGGAAGTGTGGTGGTACGTACAAATCACCCTGATGACCTAGATTTACAATGTGCATTTATTTCCACTGCTCATAGGTTAATGGAGCAAGTGAAGTGGTGTCATTAGAATTGCTATCAGTCTCTACTGTACTGACATGCGGTATAAAGTCATCTAGCTTAGCAAAGAATGCTACCAAATCTGGAGGAATGGGACAAGGGAAGTAATCCTTGTTAGAGCTATCTTCAGACTCTTCAGTTTTAGATGTATCTTTAGGTGTTGGTTGTTGATTTGTGTGAGGTACAAATTTGTTTATCCCCAGTTGAAATGTGAGCTTCTTGAAGCCTATACTTATAGATTCATGTTTCCGTCGACCAATAGCTTCAAGAGGTGCAACCAATCCTTTGTGATTTGCACCTATGGGACCATTCCCTTTATAACCAAAGTGTTGCATAATTGTTAGACCCTTGCCATACTATTCAGGTTTCATGTCATAAGGTGTAGTGGTTTTCTCAGAAGTGTCTTCTCCTTTATAGATCCAAGCTTTGATAGCCCTATTTTAAGCTTCTTCTTCTAATGGTACTGTGGCTTGTACAAATGTACCACCATATTTTGTTTGAGTAGGAACTGTAGAAGGTTTAGTGTGCTCAGAAGGTCTCCCAAAATAATGTGGAGATAAAGGCAGAGATGTAATAGATAGCACAGGTTCAATCTGATACCCTCCCATGTTAGTTTCCTTGAGTATCAGACCCTTTTCCATTTCCTTTAGTTTATTCTCAAGGATCTCAATAGACTCTCTATTGGTGGGTACAAAGATATCATCAGATTTTGTGAGTGTGTTGCAATCATAGCGTGTATTAGCAGGTATAGTCACTTCAGAGCCCTAGAATGGGAACTTAATGCACTGATGGTATGCTGAAGGGACAACCTACATTTTGTGGATCTATGTTCTTCCCAATAGAATATTGTATGCTAAAGGAATGTCAAGCACTTGAAAAAAAATATCCCTTTCAATAGGGCCAACTCTGATTGGTAACACAACTAGCCCCTTACATTTTCGTTCTTCTTCATCATATGCTTTAATAGTAATATTTTTGCGAGCATCTATGCAGTCTTCACCGTAGCCTAACTCAGTAAGGAAACTAGCAGAGAAAATGTTTAGGCTAATGCCATTATCTATGAGGAAACGTAGAACATGCTTTGGATCAATCATGACTTCAATGTGCAAGGGGTTTTTGTGTGGGTGACTCAAAGAATGGTCATCTTCCTCAGAGAAAGACAAGTAATGGGAGGAGGTCAAGTGACCTACCATGGATTGAAACCGGTCAAGATTGAGATCTTTTGTGACATTTGCCTCGGTGAGGGCTTTATCAAGGATCTCCCTATGAGTGGGGGAGATTTTTAGCAGCTCAAAGATGGTGATCTGAGTGTTAGTACATTGTAATTTCTCTAGAATGCTATAATTGGCAGTATTAGTTAAGGAACCCAATTTCAAATTCTTATTGGCAGAGCCAACAATAGTTTTGTCTGTAGGTTGTGTTGGTGTTGTAGACCCTCACAAGATGAAAGGAGTTTTGGGCTTGAGAGTATCTTCCCTTCCCTTGAGAATGACAACATTACATTATTTAGTATCAATAGGCTCAACCATATTAATGACATTACTGTTATTGGTGTATGTATAGTTGACCTTTGCATCAGTATTTTTGCCTTTGGATGACTCACCTTTCCCATGAGGAGGAAATGGGTCTTTAAAAGCTTGGTGGTTTGAATTCTTGTTGTGACCTCCCACAAAAATAACCTCACTATTGATGAGGTCCTGGATTTTATGCCACAATTTAAGACAAGTATCCATTTTATGACATTTGTTTTGGTGAAAATCACAATAAGCAGATTCATTCCACCGAGAGGGTCTTGGTTGTGGATTATAAGGTCGTGAATTATCCATTGGAGTGAGTAAATGATTATCCAAGAGAGTCTTGTAAACCACATCAAGAGGTTCTCCTAAAGGAGTGAATTCATGCTTGGGTCTAGGAGCCCAAGGTTTAGAGCCAGAAAAATGCAAAGTACTCAGTTTGGATTCTTCTGTAGTCTGTTCAGTGGCCTTGGCTTCCTACATTGTGGTAGTGAGATTAAAACAAGCCTTTGAAGGCTTGGGAGTCACATTGTCTACAACTCCATTCACAACATTCTGGTTCTTGTTGGGAAATTTGGGTTTATCTTTGCTTGAGGAAGACCCTTGTTTATTTTCCTTGTGCAAGGTTAGTTCTCCTTTCTTAACCATAAACATCTAAATTATCATAGCTTTCTTAATCATGTCATCAAAGGTTAAAGGACCTTGTAGCTGTACTTGATACCCAAAGTTGGGAAGAAGATAGTCCAGAAAGATGTCCAACTTTTCAGATTCAGGTATTTTGTGAGAATATCTTGTATAAAGTTGTCTACATCTTTTGAGAAATGTTAAGAAGGATTCCCCATGATTTTGTTTCAAGTTGCAAAGATCTTGGATGTGAACTAGATGTTGGATTTTGTGAGAATAGTGTTGTAGAAACAAATTGGCAATTTTGTCAAAAGTTTTGATGCCATTTGGTAGCCTAGAGAACCATTCTATAGCTGGCCCTCCAAAAATACATGGGAAGAGATGAATGAGGTAGGTTGTATCATGTATAAATTCCATAGAGAGAGCACCAAACTCTCTCAAATGATCCTGGGGATCAGATGTACCCAAGTATTTATCATACTTGGGAAGTTCAAGTCCTTTGGGAAAAGGAGGCATGCATATACTCTTATCAAACAGGAATGGACCAATAATTTCTAGTGTGAATTATGTAGCGGGTTTCTCTTTATCCTTCATGAGTTGAATGAGTTGTTCTTGCATGCATTGCATTTTCTTTTTCAAGTGGGAGTTTTCAGTTTCTTCCTCTTTCTCAACAAGTGTCTCTACCTTGTAATCAGAGGGGAGTTTGGCTCCTTGGTTGGCCAATTCAAGAAGTTATTTCTCCTTCTCTTCTTTCATTAGGATCGCCATCATTCTCATGTTTTTATTATTATTATGAGATTCTAAGATATCCCCTTGGGTTATTTATTTCTCTTCATCAGGAGGGTCTTGAAAAGGGAATTTACCCTTGGTTTTAGAGAGATCATCTCTGCTATGTTCACCTGATTGGTCATGATCTGCCATCTTACTAGAATGCAAGTGTTTAATGTGTAAAGAATCAATATGAGAAGGTTGAGTATTTTAGAATTTGGGTCCTCTTGGAACAAAGGGTTTTGAACCTGACTAAAATCCACTGGAAATGACCGTTTGACATAAGGTCAAAGTACCAGAGAGGGAGATCGAGATGATTCCTCACTAGATGTAGCCGACAATGGTGTGGAAAGCACAAATTCTTCTTGATTGATTAAAGGGAATATTTTTCCACTTCATGATATAACAGTCATAGAAAAAGATTGTACAAGGGATATGAACTAGGACCACATTTGAAACTGTCTTAAAGTAAATGCATAGAAAGTGCCAAAAGGTGAAGTATACTTGGTGCAAATTATTGGAAATGAGGATAGAAGAGTTAAGAGATGACTATTGCGACACAAGGTATGATGACACAGTAGAAATAAACAAAAATATAAGAGACAAGACCATTTTAAGAAAGAATCACATAATTCTCAACCCAAGAAACCAAGTTGCAGACTGTGTGTAGATAGAAGGCAGATAAATAGACCTAGAAATGAGATCAGATTTAGCAGAAAGATGCTAGACAAATAGGAAATTTCTCACTATTTTGACAAAATGCTTCAGACTCGCGTGAAGAAGTATGTTATCACGCAAAGATTCTCACTAGCTCACGTGAAACTATGCAGTCCTTCATGAAGCATGATGACAGACTGGTGAATAAAAGTGACAAACTGGTAAAAAAATGATAGCAAGATTGAAAAATGTCATGTGATGATTGCCAGCATGTCATGCAAAGTTTCTTAGATAATGACGCGAAGATGGAAAAATGTCACGCGAGACTTGGTAGTTTTGACAAATGAAATTCTATAGAATTAGACAATTAAGACCAGATTGCATTTTCTGAGACAAGATCATACTATTTTCTAACAGAGAGTTTGAGTTACAGATTGTTGTGGACATGTTCAAGTTTGACAGTTTGTGTTATTTGGTGTTTGTTTTGATTTTTTAAATGATACACCCACACAAAACACATTAAACAGAATGTTTGTACTATGAGAATAGACACATCACAATCCTAGTATAGCCAGGGAAGTATCTGTTGAATCCCCACTTGAACCAAAGTTCAGCTACGCCTACTCATAGCAGACAAATTAGAATCTTGGAGGCACGGGCTCCTCCTTACATGTGCACTCACTTCTCAGGTACACCAAGCTTTGAAGCCCAAAGGAATTGCTTCCCAAAGGGTTGTTGTCTCTACAAAGAGCCGTAAAAGTGTGGGATGTCTTAGTTAGTCTTTGACCTTCTATGCCAATAGATAAAGGGTTTTTGGATACTATAACAATAGTTTTTAGTAAGGACATCCATTCAGGTGGTTGTGTTCATCTCATTTTCCCAATTAAGGGGGCTCTCCTAATCCTTTCAAAGCAAGGCTTTCACCTTAACGATGTTAGGACTTTAACACACCACTAGGGTACTAAAGGATATTTTGGTTGCCACAAAAAATTCATACCTATCCATTATGAGATTAATCACAATGGAATTTTTTATATACTGGTTCAAAAGGGCTTGGCTTTAGCCTGTTACCGGTTGGGCATCCACTCTCACTGGCTCTACTAAAGCTCTTGGGAGGTAGCCACACTAGAAGAATCATATGAATTTCTCTTACACCCAAGATCCATAAAGGTGAGGGGAGAGGATACGTTCATATAGTTCTTGGAATTATAAACTAGAAAACACTTCAATCACGCAAGACAATGATTCATTTTAAGTACCAACCGAAGTGTGTTCTAACCACTAAAAATAGACATGAGAGTTTTGTGAAAATACGTATGTCTTCGACAAGCGTCTTGTAGTAAATACGTTAGTAGTTTGTAATTTCTTTCTTTATTTCAGCATCCTACAAACCATCGTTAAGCTATTTTAGAGATAAAATTGAAAAAACACAGTCAACAACAAACATAAACCATTAGTGGTCAGAAATCAACAGAAACAGAGATATCAAAAATTGAAATTTAAAGATCACTGGAGTCAAATGTCGCATGAAGAAGTATTATGGTTCACATGAAGAAATGCATCAGAGTGTGCAAAGAAATGTATGTACTTGCAAAACATTGCGTGGTTATGCATGAAATTTTGCGTGAACTTTCATTATAGAGTTGTACGGATGAAAACCATAATTGATCAAAAAAAGTGTAGAATGAGGCCAGAATGTAAATTTTTGAGCCACTCGGTGGGTGCCAAAAATGTATATGCTAAATTTGGCCTTGTTACTTAGCCATAGACTTCAACATATTCCTTTTTCATCAGCCACATACAGAAGTGAATATGAGTTATTCATCCTGCATGCCTATATGATTCACGCTGTTGCCTTTTATCTAGATGGGGTTTCAAATAGCTCTCAGAATGAGAGTCTCACAACCATAGACCAATCTAAGACTGAAGGATTTTTCTCCATGAATGTGATGCAATATTAATCTAAAAACATGAAAGATGAAAGATTAATCTAAATGAATTTAAGCTAAGACATGATAAGAAATATGAGATTATTCTAAGAAAATGAAGCTATTCTATTGCAAATGATAGCTAAATGTAAATGAGATTATCAACTAAAATGAAGCAGCAATTCTTTATTCTAACAATGCATAAAATGACTGGGGGTTTGAATGAGAAATGGGAGCTCTTTTATAGATTGAGAGCCTGCTCAGAATAGAAACTTTCCTTTTTGAAATAAAATAGATAGAAAATCCAGTTCAAATTAGCAAGCTTTCTTTAAAAGAAAACAATGAATTATTTTCTCTTTGTTTTTTTAACTGTTTTCTTTTTAACTATTTTCTTTCTCTTTTAAAGCACAGTTAATTCAAAATTTCTATTTCTGAACAAAGAGAAGATTTTTGAGAGAATATTTAATTAATTAAATAGAATATGACCTCATAAATGTGTTTTTCTCAATTATTTGAATAATTAAATTCAATTTTTGAAATGAGGATATTTATTTAATAATTAAATATTATTTAATTCCTTTTCATGTGTTTTAGCTAAAAGGGGGTGAATTTGATTTAATTAAAGTGCTAGGAATTTATAATTAAATTAATTCAATCATAGGGTTTGTTTAGCCAATAGGTATTTAGGAATTAAATATAATGTATGATTAATGAAGATTTAGGATTTTTTGCATTTGACACTCAAGTTGAGTAGAGTCAGTCAAAACTTAGAATTGCCTAGTACAATAGGAATTTGATGATTTAGAATAATGACAAATGCAACAAACTGGTTAGGGGTGCAAGATGCCAATTTTTGGGTGTTACAATGACCACTCAGGAGTTGAGTGAGATCTGATTGTAGTTAGAGGAATTTTCGGCCAAGGCCCATATTCATCTGACACAAGGAGGGACAATAGGAGGGGCCTAGGACACTCCCAACTACCAAAACTGCTTGCAGATACAATGCATAAACCACAAAAATAGAGTGAGAGAAGAAACAACAGGAATCCTTTTCATTAATTGATCAAACTCATTACATGCCAGGCTGTAAGGCCTTCCCAATTTTGGCCATATACATTCAATGAACTATAGAATGATCTTCATACATGTGAGGTCATAGACCTTCCTTAAAATATCTCAACAGATAATCTTCTATCCAATTCTACTATCCTCTCAGAACTGATACCTCAAACTAAGAACAAAGAAACAAATATATACAAGAGTCCACCAAGAGGTCAGTGCTCAAATCCATAAGAGAGACCCAAATTTAGGTCTATATATATCCCAATGAGAGACCCCACATTAATTACACCATGAAAATTAAATGTAGAAGTTGGCTAGATTAGGATTAAAAAACTCAGAAGAAGCAAACCGAGCAACAACAACAACTCGGGAACAGAGAACACCAAGCAATAGAAAAACCAACTCAAAACAGGCATATCCGAACAACAGAAACCAACTCAGAACAAGCATACTTGAGAAAAAAAAAATTTGAAATGAGCATACCTAAGAAACATAAAACAACTCAAAACAAGCATACCCGAGCAAATTGGAACAAGCATACCCGAGCAATAGGGTAACATAGTACTTCACTGAGTAGCCTCCAAACAAGCTAAAGAACAAAATAAAACATATTTTTGGTTGAGAAGGATTTCCGAGGACCCAAGATGATCCTGTATTAGACACCTGGGGTTACAATAAATGATTCCATGAATCATGTATCAGGTCCAACATGAAATGAATCCAACTAAGATTGAGAAATTCAAGATGAGTCCTCAATTGGTCTGTTCTATTTTACCAGATACTTGATATATTCCTTTCCTCTTGTACTTCTTCCAACTCTTTGTTTAAAAATCTATTCAACTTCCTCTATCTATTTCTTAGGATAATCACTTGGTATTTCCACTTCTTCATCAGGTTCGTGATATTCATATAAGTCTGAAATATTGAATATAGGTGATATATCCATGTCAGCAGGTAATTCAACATCATAGGCATTTCCACTGTCAAATCTTCTTAGTATTCTACAAGGACCAAATTTATTCATATTAAATTTACCATATGTTCCAATAGGAAATCTGCCTTTCTTGAAATGAACCATAACTGCATCACCAACTTCAAAAGTTTCATGTCTCCTTGATCTGTCTGCACTATCTTTGTACTTTTGATTACTTTTCTCCAGCTTCTATTTTACATCTTCATGCAATGTCTTCATGAACTCAAAAAATTCCTTTGCTTCAACACTTCTTTTCTCTTCTCCAACAATATCTCTCAAGTCTAATATACCTCTCAATTTTGTGCCATGAACAATCTCAAAAGGTGTCTTTCTAGTACTTCTATTTACTAAACTGTTGTATGCAAACTCTGCTTGTGCCAACATACAATCCTAATTTCTTGGTGTCTCCAAATAGGCATCTCAACAAGCTACCCAAAATTCAATTTACAACCTCTGTTTGTCCATCAGTCTATGGATGAAATGTAAAACTATATTTCAACTCAGTATCCAACTTCTTCCAAAGTGTTTTCCAAAAATAGCTAACAAATTTACCGTCTCGATTAGAGATAATACTCCTTGATAATCCATGCAATTTGAAAATATACTTAAAGAAAATATCTACTATATGTACTGCATCTTATGTTTTCTTACATGGTATAAAATGTGTCATCTTAGAAAATTTATCCACATTAACAAATATGGAATCATTACCTATTGCTGTCCTCAGTAATCCAAGAACAAAATCCATGCTGATATCACTCCAAGGTTTCTCAGGAACAGTAATTGGTATATACAATCCAGTATTCTGACTTACTCCTTTTGCAACTTGACAAACTCCAAAACTTTTCACAAATTTCTGAACATCCTTATGCAAATGAGGCCAAAAGTACCTTTTCTTAAGAAAACTCAATGTTTTATCAATGCCAAAATGTCCAGCCAAACCACTACTATGTTTCTCCTTTATCAAATTAGTTCTCATTGAACCTCTCGGTATACACAACTAAATACCTTTTAACAACATATCTTCCTGAATGAAATAGTCTTCATACTTACTTGATTGATTTGAATTAGGTGCTCTGCACACTCTCCACTGCTCAGAAAAATCAGGATCATTTTCATACAAATGCTTCATGTCATCCAAACTAAGAACTTCAATTCTCATTTCAGTAAACAAAGATATTCTTCTACTCAATGCATCAAAAATTCTGTTAGAAACTCCACTCTTATGTTTAATTACAAATGTGAAACTATGTAAATACTCTACCCATTTCATATGTCTATGATTCAACTTATTCTGACTACCCAAATATTGTAAAGCCTTATGATCAGTATACAAAACAAATTCATTTGACATCAAATAATGTCTCCATTTCTTCATAGCTTGAACAATAACATAGAACTCTTGATCATAGACAAAATATTTCCTCTTAGCATCATTCAAATTTTCACTAAAGAAAGAAACAAGTTTACCTTATGTAATGCCCAAAATTTACACCCAAAAACGTAACAACTTTTTTTTTAACAAAATGTAACATACCATTTTAACTAAATTAGCAATTCATGATTCTACTAATTATAATATTTATCAATAACACAAGAAGGAAATGGAGCAACTTTAAATAATATCCTTTCATAGTATTCAAATGACAATCATGTGAAGATGTTGCATACCTGAGTTTTCTCTTCCTTGCCCGTGTATCATATTCTCCTTGCCTCTCTAATTCCTGCATCTTTATATATTGCTACACAACTAGATGCATGATGTTAAATTCATTTTTGATTACATACATGATCGTAAGATAAGCTACAACAACATCATAGCGAAATCAATCATAAGCTATTTCAAACTATTTTCGTAAAGAGATGCAAACTACACAAAAATATTGGTAAGGGGTGTCAAGATCAAGGAAGAATTCAAAAGGACAAGTCCTAAGGGCCATACCTAATGCCTCGGGGGCTCATTGTAGATGGCCTTGCCTACGTAACTCACAGAGACATCGTAGTTTAGGCTTACAAAACTTAATCCAATTCATACTAGGTATGCCCTAATGGGGTACAAATCACTTTATAAATCAAATGTGGTATATGCTAGGGAGTATGAATGAATGCTAATATATATTTTCACTTGGATGCCAAATTAACAAGATATAGATTTGAGAGAATTTATGATAATATATCAAGAGAAAATCAATATAGAATCTACAATGTTCATTCTATTTGACAATAGGATAGATCTAAAGATCGACATGCTTTTAGATCATATTAGGACCACAATCCAAATACTTAATTCAATAAAATGATAAGAGATTTAAAAACCAAATGAGTACTTCTCATTGTCAATATGTTTTATCCCAAAATCCTTGATGTCTCATTTGTAACTAAATAAATCTTTTATATATATATTCATAATAGAACATATATACCTTAACATTAATTATAGATTCTCTATCAAAAAAATATAGTGACCGCTAGGGTGCGAAAGTATTTCAAAATGTGTGCGTGCATACTTACAATTAAAAGAAGTATAGTAATCTTAAGTTGAGACCATTTATTTCATTTATACATACTTACTTACCTATTCAATCTAAAAGTTTAAATAATTTAAAAACCATGAATATATGATTTAACTTATACACAAAGGTCTAATTCTAAACAACCTAGCATTTCATATTGTAATGATAATAATTGTGCTATACTTATAATCGCATGGTCAATAGTTCACAGATTGAAATATAAAGGTTTAAACATAAGCAATCAACACCAAATTACTCGAGTTATCAATATACAATCAAGAACAATCGATCTTGTAATGACCCATGTGCCTACGTTCGTAAAGATATGTTTCACCCCTTTTTTGTAATAATGAAAATAACAATTAAGTATTCACATAACATGAGGGTGTGGTCCCCAAAAATTTTAAAACCTAAGGTTGATTGTTTAATACCTAATTCTAAACATACTTATTACTTAAGATGTAAATTGTACAAAATATTGCCATAAACACCAAAACATAAGCAGTTAATTTAAATTCTTCTCTTTTTTTTTCTTTTAAATAAACAAACCATTAACTTCTGATTCTAAAATTATCCTTTGACATATATAAAATAGTCATTATATAATAATCATATATGTTGTTCATAAGTACAGTAACATCAATAACTCAATGTAAGAGAAATAATGTTGTTTACAGGTATATGAAAAAAGAGGTGCCACAATCTATAGTTACAACATCAATGTATGAAAACATACTATGAATCTAAGTCAAAAATGCTAAACAACAAGGTACAAATAACATTCAAAATCCTTAAAATGACACATCCTCAGGGATGTTGGAGTAGATTAATGGAGCTATGGCCAGTGAAAACAATGGTATTAATCACAATTTCCTGTTATAGAAATGAAGCCGAAATAGGTGATAAGGGACATAGTAGTAAATACGAGCATCTACAAGAAGCATGTCAACTTGGAAATACATGAATATATTCTTAGAAACATTAAATACAACTATAGCTACTACAAGATGTAAATAAAAATAGAGCACCTAATATAGTGAGGGTATCAGACATAATCATATCCAAGGAAGTCAAAATTAAGGGTACCCAATGCAATGATAGCATATTACACAAAGAAAGTGACAGGGGGTTTTAGATCTAAAAGCATAGAGATCCTTTAAGTTTCATCACATTTTTTTTTTTGGAGATGCAGAGTATTAAAACCTTGAAAGCTCTGATTAATATAAGGTGTTAAAGAATATAGATTTTGAGACCCCAAGGAAACCCTTCAATACAAACATCAAATCCTTTGCCAAAGCCCTCAAACAAGAATAAAGATTATAGGAGCCACAAAAATGAGAAGGGGGTTCTTTATTTTTCTAAATAGTTAAAGATTTAGTCACAGTTTAAAATGTACTAGCTCCACGGATGTCATGAGCAAGAAAATCAAAGCTCCAAGATATAGGTTAAAAGGTGAAGCCCTCTTATCATTATTTCAAAGGATGGAATTCATAGCTCATTATAGACCCAACTCGGATTTAGAAATAGATACAACCCAATGACATAATGAGGGAACCTACCTATAGAGTGGCGAAAGGAATTCAGATGAAAACTGCACAAAAAGATCCAGTACCCTCAAAGATTGCAGTAGTTCATAGAGTTCCATTTGAAGTATCACCACTCTCAGCCTTCTAGCAGTGCTGGTGACTAAACTTCTATTTCCTGTATCTATTTATATCATCCAACCCTCTTAGAAAGGGCATAAAGATTTCTTCCATCATCACCATCCTTCCATTCAACAACATGGTAGGAGGCTCTTTGTTGTCTGTGATTTCCTCATCGCTTATCATGTCTCCCAGTGCACGAGCTCATAGTAGCGTATTACAGTGGACGTAATGCATCAAAATCAAAGAAACCATCCACGCACACCCTCACATGCTTATTATTTCATTTCATTCACCTCCCAATGGAATAGAAGCTTCAAGGACCAAATACAGTCCCAGCAGCGCTGCAGACACTAGAAAGTCGCCCCCCACTAAATGAGGCACATTGTCTTTACGTGAGAACTCTAGATGGCACAGGGTGGAAAGCGATCCCTATGCTAGAGAGAGGACATTGCACCTTGGTTGATTAGACATGGGTATCTCAAAAGGATTTCATGGAGACTTCACCTGGATTGGGTAGATCTAACAATCTCCCAATACAAGCACCTACAGAATGAAGCATCACCCAAGCACAGGAAAGAACCAGCATGTGGGTCTCCATGAACCATCCATTTTCATCCTAGATTGTGCCTCCTTTTATTTTTATGACTTGCCAAACATAGCATAGGATCCTAATATTTTTCCTGAAAGATCGCTCTAAGATCCCCACATCATAGTCCTCAGATTCATCTCTTAATACCTACGTATGATGAAATGTTCTTCGTCTCGAGTCCCGAACTACCAATTACATCTATGGTCCTGTCTCCAATGATTCTCTAGTTTTTTGGCAAGGGGTCATGCATAATAACCTCCCCCAATAAACAAATCTTGTTGATCATGAAGATTGCGCTCCCAAATCTGAGTTAAAGATGTCAGTCGATACTTCTACGACTATATTATTTTACCATTATTTCTACCTTACATCTTAAATGCATTTAGGGATGACCATGCCTTCACATGGTGCCCATACCATTACCCTACTAGATAAACCCTTAGCACTAAATGCATGGTCTCCCATGCTTTTACCAATGTCTTGCGTATTAAATTATTTAATGCCATATTAATACAAACATTATTATCTTTTCTTTTTATTTACTAATTAAATTATATTTCATGGATATTTTGTTAGTATAAGCAATTTTATAAGTAACAAGGTCATTATAGATAATACAAGAAATGTATAAATTTGATACTTATGTTGATGCTCTCACCTATGATTATTATTACCCTCAATTGTATATTTATTCCTACTATTATCACTAGATGGTACTAATACAAATGCCAACCATTTATTTCACTATTAATATATTGATTACATTACACATTTATATCATTCTTAAAACCAACTTAAGATGCTCCTAACATGACTAAGAATGCATCTACGTGCAAGTCATGCAACAACTCAATGGAGATCCCCAATATTGTGAGGAAAATAAACCTAATAAAATACAACATGTAAATTACATACTTAGAGGGGCCTTAGTTATAGTCAAGTCAAATCATAATCATCCCACCCCATTTTTCAATATAAGGTTTATTAATATATATATCCTTCCAATTATCTCTCTAATCACTTTCACAACTATATACAACAAAATGTGCATAATTAAAATTAGCTTCTTACTAAAATATGAATAAATATATATATTACGCAATTAACATCAACATAATAATGATATAGTTGTTGGAAAAAGACATTGCAAACAATTTCTATTTTGTCACTGATGTCAAACCTTAATTGGTAAGACTATTGTTATATATTTGAGTACCATATCTATTGTTGATGAAGAAGATTTAACAAGAAGACCAAGTGAATGGTTGAGTAAAGACAATTCAAAGGGTACTTGATCAGTTGGCACTCTGGAAAAGTAGTTTGTTGCTTATCTTTCAAAGATAGTCTTTCTGGCTATTCTGTGCCGAGCAAGTTTGGCTTGTGCTGAGAGAAGTTGCTTATGATGAGCAAAGTTGCTTGTGCCGAGTAAAGTTGCTAGTGACAAGCAAAAAGTTGCTCTATGCCGAGCACCATTGAAATTGCCGAGTGAAAATAGTGATGTTGGCTGACCTACAGTAATTGGATTAATGATGAGATTTGAGATCTCTGGCTGACTTAGTTGATTTTATTGGGATATGTAATGTTAATTAAAGATTGATCCATGTCATTTAATGTATGGGTAACCGAAATTAATGCATGGTTTCAAGATTTAATTATAGACTACTTTGGAGAAGTAAATGTAATGCAAAGATGGAATGATCCATTGGATCTGACCTAACCTAAGATCTACGATCTTGTTTAAGCGACAAAAGATTTATCTAACCTAGACAAAGAGGTATATGATACTGTCAGGGGTTATTCATTAGGTATGGATGAATGTATGTGTATGCAAAAAGGTTTGCATAGTTGATTTACTATTTGGCATGATCTAGTAGAAAAGGAAAAGACAGAGGCAGAGTGTTGCATGTGTGATTGCTTGATGAATTTCCAAGTAGATCAGAAGGTTGAAATGATAATGTAGGCTATCCAGTAAGTTAACATCAGAGCTATAATTGGATCTGAATTGCAAAGTAAGTTGTATGTATCAAATCACAAACTGCTGATTACTTTCTTACCATTGTATCAATTAAATCCTTTAACAAGGTTGACTTAACAGTCATTTGTATAAATCCTCTAACAAGGTGACATTCACATTGGAATGTTCTAAGTCCTCTAACAAGGCCACTCCTGACAGGGTGATTAAATCCTTTAACCAGGTCACACCTAGCAGTGTGTTATTGTAACCTTAAATAGGACTGGCTCCTCATAGGGCATCACTTCAGAAGAGTGAAAACTTGGTAGCATGTTACTGGTGGTTTTTCCCATATTGGGTTTCCACATTAAATACTTGTGTCAACTTGTGTGAATTCTTATGGTTTCCTTTACGGTTATGTTACTACAAGCTAATTTCAATTGACAGTAAACTGCTTGATTAAAGTTGTTAATTTGTGCTACTACTGCCGAGTAGATCTGAAGTACAGAAAGTTTTAATTGCTACATCTAGACCTGAGGATAATTGATTCACCCCTCCCCTCTTAGTTATTCTAAATTCATTCTAAAGATTGGTATCAAACCTTTGGTCTCCTGAAAATAGTTTGAAGGTACTTGGAGTGAAAAGATCAAGATGTATAAGAATGAGGTTCCCAAGCTGAACAAAGATAACTTCCCTGCATGGCAGAGCTTGATGAAACTACATTTGGCTGGTGTTGGAGATGATGCTAAGTGACTTATTGAACATGCCTATGTACCACCTACTACTCCTCTCTCAGCTGTACAACTAAGAGAAATGAAAGAGCACAATCAAGCAATGTTGGAGATCACCTCCTCATTGAGCTATTCTGAGTTTGATGATATAAAGAACTGCACAAATGTAAAAGAGATGTGGGACAAACTTGCATCTGTCTATGGTGGAGACACAAATGTGTTGAGGGATAAATTAGAAAGTCTAAGAGGAAAGTTTGATGAGATGAAAATCCAAGAAGGTGAAAATGTCATTCAGTACTATGGTAGAATAAAATAAGTTGTAAATGCCATTAGAGGGGCTAATGGAACTATTGATGAGAACACCATTATGAGAAAGGTACCGAGAACTTTACTTCCTATATATGCTATTAGAGTTTTTGTAATTCAAGAATTGAGATGTACTCCTAACAATAATCTGAATCTAGAAAATTTGATAGGCAGACTCACTGCATTTGAAATGTCAAATTATGATAACTATAATCCACAAGGGATTGATTTTGATTTTAGATCATAGCTGGTTCTCAATAAATATAAGAAAGGAAAGAAACATGTGGACAGTGATAGTGACACTTCTGATGATGATCTTGAAGAACTTGAAGCCCTCATGGCAAAAAGGCTTTCCAGAGGAAAAGGAAAATATAGAGGTAAACTTTCTATTATTTGTTTTTCATGCAACAAAGTTGGTCATATAGCTGCTAGATGTCTTGACAAGAATGAAAAAGATGAAATAAGGGACAATAAATACAAGGAATACAAAGACAAAAAGGATGACCAAGACTTCAGGAAATATAAGGAATACAAAGACAAAGGTAAGAAATATTTTTATATTGCTGAAGAAACTTCTGACAATGACACTGATAATTCTAATGACAATGATATAGAAGTTGTTTATGTTGCAATGAAAGAAGATTCTAATGATAATGTGAAAACTACACTAATCTCTTATATGAGCAAAAATGATCATTGGATCATTGAAAGTGGTTTTTCCCATCATATGACTGGTGACAAAGATAAGTTTGAAACCCTAAACCAATGTAAAGGAGGATATGTAAAATTTGGTAATGATTCACCATGTCTTATCAAAATTAATGGATTGATTAACCTAACTGACAAAATCAGATGTGATGATGTGTATTGGGTTGATGATCTCAAATATAATTTGCTGAGTGTTGCAGAGTTGAACAATTCTGGTTACAAAGTTGAATTCCATCACAGAAAGGCAAAGATCTATGATTCTACTGG
This sequence comes from Thuja plicata, assembly GCA_018584345.1. Taxonomy (NCBI): domain Eukaryota; kingdom Viridiplantae; phylum Streptophyta; class Pinopsida; order Cupressales; family Cupressaceae; genus Thuja; species Thuja plicata. Next base: position 405,034 of record MU227608.1, on the reverse strand, counting down.
AGAATTAGTTGGAAGTGGTGATCAGACCAAAGGTAACTTATTTTATCTAGATTTATCTAAAGAAACATTTTTGTTTGCACAATACAATGATGTTTGGTTATGGCATAAGAGGTTGTGTCATGTGAACTTTGATAACTTGGTAAGCATAAGTAAAATGGAAAAAGTTAGAGGGCTACCTAAGTTAAAGAAACCTGAGAATGCTATGTGTAAACAATGTCAACTAGGAAAGATGATTAAGTCTAGTTTCAAGAGAAAAACACATGTATCAGAGGAAATTCTTGAAATGGTCCATACTGATCTCTGTGGTCCCATTGGAGAAAGAAGCTATTGTGGTGCTAGATACTTTATTCTATTTGTTGATGATTATTCAAGGATGATGACTGTAATGTTTCTCAAGGAAAAATCTGATGC
>MU227608.1:373219-383455 GCA_018584345.1 Thuja plicata | reverse complement strand
TCTTTTCTCTCAAGTCTTTAAGATTTTCAAGAGAGAGACTCAGCTCTGATACCAATTGTTGGAATTATATTGAGATAATTTGTACTGAGAGGGGAGGGGTGAATCAGTACCACTAAAACTTTTCTTGATTAGCCCATTAACCCTTAGTCATCAGTTTGTAAAATAAATTATCTATCTATTCATCTTTCTTTATGTATATGAAATCATATATTCCATTTGATGTGTAACAGTAAAAGAAACATACATGAAATTTGATAACACATAACACAAGATATGGTATCGCAGAAAAATCCTGTTAAGGAAGTAAAAACTATGGTGGGGATTATTACCCACAAACTTCACTATCTGCAGATAAGAAGAGCTAGTTAAGGCTTACAATTTGGTCACTTTTGATGACCTACCCTGTTAGGAGTATTACAATGGAGACCTATTAAGATCTACTTCATTTGAAGCTTTAGCAACACTGTTAAGTGTGCACTCTATTAAGAGATTTACAAAGGACGGTTACGTCCACCTTCTACAAAAGGATTTTAGATGTGATGCACTTGTTAGAATGCAACTACATAAGTCTTTGATCTGATGATAAATGCAATCTTCAATTGCTGATAAAACACATCCTATGAAGCTCCAAAAATATAGTTAATCATCCTTCCATGATTGAGTATTACCTTTATCTGCTCATCAGTAGCCTCTGTGTGTTCTTGTTAACTGATGTATTCTGTTTCTTCTCTTTGCATGAATTCTGCCTTCTTCTCCTTAGATGCTCTTCGTGGCTATCAATTATTAGGAATTCATGTGCTTATAAATGAGTATGAACATCTATTTATACTAATCTAGGCTCAATTCTTGATTCATGCATTTACACGTTAACTCTAGATTCAAGATATACAACTTGATCTTGATCTGTAGTTAGATATGATTTTGATCCATTAGGATGCTTTAAAGCATTTACATAAAGCATGCATGACCATCTAATATGATTTAAAACAAAAATAAAACTCTATAAATAGATTTACATTGCTTTAATCGACGTGTAAAACTTAGATCCACAAATTGCGGGTTCTTGATCTGTCTGTCGGTTCTGATGGTCAGTTTTCTTGATTGTCAGTGTTCCTTCTTGAATAGGTCATCGTGTATGCTTGTCTGTTCCTTTCGGGTTGATTCTGGAAACTGTGTTGCCAGTAATGCTTGTGTTCGCCGGTAATGCTTATGTTCACTGGTGAAGCTTGTCACATTTATACTTAGCATTTTTCTCAAAAATTCTTTGTACTGTCGGGTATGCTTGCATTTCACCGGTACTGCTTATGGTTCGCTGGTGATGCCTACTGTCTGCCAGTAATGCTTTCTAACTGTGTTTCTCCTCTGAGTATACTAATGACAAAATAATATCATCACAGTAAGCCTAGGCCTAGAGGGGATGACATAGTGGCTCCCATGGTAGCATTATGTTTCATGTTATATTGATCTGAGATATACTCTGGTTATGCCATTGTGATTAACTACATATTGAGATGCATTTGATGACAATACATTATTTTGGTTGCCACTATCTTGGCTATGATAGATTGTTAGATTATGTTGTTTACAGTTTTTTTTATATCTACATGATAATTCTATTGATGTGACATGATGCCTTATGCTGATATATGGTGTATTTTTCATTCAAAACTATTGATTATGTTATTAGAATGATTTTATTGGAGTCCCTCTTATGCTGTGCCTTGTATGTTGTTGGATATTTCAGCTATGTACTTGCATTGATATATGCTCATGTAGTCGTGAATGATTATTTTAATGCCATATATTTAATTGAAATGTTTAATTTAAATGAGATGATATTTACTATTATGCCCATGTAATTGTTCATGTATCATACCTGATGTGATTGTATGAAGTGAGACAAAGTCATAGTTACTCCTTCGTGAGGTCCACATGATGTCTCATTTTCCTTTGTTGTTTGATATTATGTAGGTTCATGTGCTTTGAATATTTATACTATGAGAAGCTAAAATTGATGTTGCATGTTTCATTGAACAAGTACCATACACATTTTGTCCGAGCTGTAGGATTTGAGTATGTCTATATCTCTGGTAGTGGCACAAGAGATAATATCGCCGAACATTCATATTTGACCCAATATCATCCAGTTATGGATGATGTATCTATAATTGATATATTATTCCCTCTGATACATGTTGGTAAATCCATATTTCATATGTATTTTATGTTAGACCTGTGAGTGTGTCTGTGCATTTAGAGCTCTACAATTGTCATAGAAGAGGTTTAATTATAATGTTGATTTTTAATGTGTTTGGGGATTTAATATTTTTATTTATTTACTAGCTAATTTATCATAGTTTAATTTTGTTTTACTTGAATTGATTTATTTGATTTTGGGGAAAGTCAATAGCTCACTTAAATTATTTAAGCTACTTATTTTAAAAGTCATTTTTTGAAAAGTGAGTTCTTTTCACTCACTTCTCACTTTTTCCTTTTGTGAGAATGTAGATTCTGCTACAAATTGCTTGGGAGAAAATCATGCATATGCTTGTTGGGTTTGATCTGCTTGCTAGATTATTTCAAGGAGCGGCTTGTTACATTCGTGCCGCAATTCCTAAAATTCCCCTGGAGCCCTTCATGTTTCCATGGTGATTTCAATTTATTCTCTCATTTCCATGTTTTCTTCATTTGGTGTGAGGTAGGGCATCTCACTAATTTTAATTTACTTCATTTAAATGAATGAAATCAATTGCATTAGTTGAGTGGGATGAGAACTAGTATTCCCCCATGTTATTTCTTTAATTATTTACCTGGTTGGGTTGCTACAAGTTTATATATGTTTTCATGTTGAGAAAATGGGGTTTTAGAGTTGTTGTGCTGCCCAAATTTCTATGAGTGCCCAGATTTGGGATTTTATTGTACAAATGTGATGTTTTAATTACGTAAAAATAGGTTTTACAAGGACCCAAAACATTTAAATAAAGTCTTACAGATTTTGGGTGTCTAAGGGAAAATGAGTTTTATGATTTTTTTTTTGGGGAATTTTTGAGCTTGCCTCATTTTGCATGCTATCCAGAACTTGTATGTTTTCATGTTTGGTGTGATTGTTCTATTGGAGGTTGTATTACTCAAAATTTGTAATAAGGCCGTGGAAATTTTTTGGATTGAGGAATTTTTGGATAATTGATATCACCATCTGAATCTACCTGTTTTATGTTAAAATGTCATTTCCTACACTTTACCAGATTTTGCCAGAATTTGAGCATTTGATTACTTTTGAGTATTATGAGTCTTCCTCATGTTCTAATGAGATGTGTGATGGATTCCATAGGAATCATGCCCTTGGAAAAGTGTTCAGTTGAGAAAATTGATTATTTGGCTTATGCTTGTGTATGCTCAGCTTGCATGCCTTGAGTGTATGGCAGTGGAATTGTCCTCCAGTGATTTTCATTGTGATTGTTGTTGTTTATGTGTTTACCATCCTTGATGTAGACCATGTAGATGATGCATCTTGTATTATGTACAGGTGATAGATTCTTGTGTATAGGTGATGGAATCTTCCAGAGACTTTGAGCATTGAGTAATCCATTCTTTACCTTCACCTTGCTCATGGTTGTATGTATATTATGCTCTTGTTGATTATGATCAATAGAGTAGTTTCCTTTATATATATGCACACAATTTATGCACATATGGATGCTTATTCTTAGTGTAGTTCCTTCATATTGATTCTTTATTATTATCGAGTGAGTATTTCCTTGATCTATGTGTATTCGGTACTCCACGGTGTGGAGAAATATTTTATCTTATGCTGTACATTGGTGTCAGGAAGCGTACCTAATCGTAGGACTGATAAAACCCTCTTAGGTTAGCTTTTATATCTATTTTTATTTTTTTAGAGGCAGTCTAGGGCATTGAATCCCTGAAATGGCACATAGACCTCACAGAGTAGTGCATTGAAGGTCTAGAATGGTACATAGACCTTTCAGATTAGCGTATAGGACTTTCAGAATGGCACATTGGCTCCTTGTTTTAGCACATGTAGTTTAGTACATAGTGGATAGTGGGCACATCCCAAGGTTCTGTCTGAAATGTAATATCATATTTGGATACCCTTTTTCCCTAGGATTCCTTCCATATATTCACAGTCAAAATGTGGGTTCGTTAAGTTGTGTTTGTGACCCCTTTCTTGTTTTCAGCTTCAAAAGATCTATGTTATTGTATTTCATCGATACTGATTATGTTTCCTTAATTGACGACCGCTGACATTGGTCCGGTCATGACCCATGAGGTTCGTGGATGTGTTCCAAAATCTTATGTAGACGTGCTCCAAACTCTTATGGAATAATGAAATAAACTAGATAATTTATATAATTATAGAAAGAATCTTTAGTAAATTAAATAATTAAAATAATTAATTAATTGTGGTGAAAAGAATAATAAGAATTAATTTAAATAAATAGTAAATATTATTTAATTACAATTTGAGAAAGAGAATCAATTAAATAATAATAATATTTAATTAAATTTAGAGGATTAATTAGCCAAACAAATAATTAAACTTATTTAATTATGAGAATATTAGACAAATATTAGAGGAATATTATATGAATTTTAAATAATTAATTAAAATTATTCAATCATGGGATATTGGAGGAAAATGAAAATTTTAAAATTTGAATTTGGAAGAATGACACATTAATTAAATAATAAATACTTTTTAATTAATTACGATAAAAATTAGTAAAAATCTTGCATGCAGGCGATAAGACATTTTTTAGTGTCTACATTTTTCCCCTAGTTGAGACAATGCTTTTTTAGGCGTTGTTTCAAAGAATAATTAATGAAAATATTGCCCTAGTATGACCCAGTGGGAATGTTTTAGTGACTAGTTAATATGTTTCCCCCTAAAAAAATTGAGCAAAAAATATAAACATGAGCACAATTTGTCAACAAAGTGACCATGACTCTTGAAATGCAATCAGGTGGAAAAATAGGTTAAATTGGTGAAAGCTATGAGCCTTAGAAGGGTAATTTGAATATGACTAGTATAAATGGGAAAGGTTACACATCAATCAAGGAGGGTAGGGAGGTTATAAATAGGCCCAAAAGGTCATTGTGCACATTTATCTTTTGGAATTTGAAGGAGAGAACAAGGTCTTTGAGGGTGTTTGGAGAACAATGGTGGGCATTAGGCATGAGAATCACCTAGGAAAGTAGGTAAAGACATATCATTAGGTAGAGGGCACAAGACCAATTGTAAGTTTCATACCCTATCTTGCATTTATTTCACTTTTTTCGCATGTTATCCAAATTTTGTTTTTAGTTAGGATAGACCAAATGACACACTCATAGGTCATTTTCACCATTATTCTGGATGAAGCAACACGAGTTCCTAGTAAATTAGGATTTAGGCAAACAATGCAGGCTTGTAAGTGACATGCTTTCACATATCATGCAACACAAATGTAGGTTTGTTTTGATGCAAGTACATAAAGATGCACCATAATTCAATAATTCAACACATATGCATGTTATTTATTTGGATGTATTCTATGAAATAATTTAATGCATTTGTAGGAATATTTCAATGTAATTACCTATTAAAACTTGAGTTTTGAGTAAGCAATGCATTTTATACATGTGTATAGTTGGAATTAAATGCATTGAAGTTTTTCTTTGTATACATGTACCTTATGGTTGACTTGCATAATGTGTTTTCATTCTTAGGTTGTAGATTCTATTTTGATTATGCGAGAGAATCATCTCAACCCTTTAGCCTTTGACATCAGTTGACTTAGTTTGAGCATGATCATTTAGAGGGTGTTGGATTATTTCATGTTACTTTTATACCCCAAATTAGGGAAAACTGAGGCCTGATTATCACATTATGTACGCGATGGATCTTGGAGACCTCAACCTTCTGATTACCTATAGACAAGTGCACTGTGACCCTTGAGGATGTATGGAGGATTCTTAGGAGTTCCATTAGTGGGGTGAGGGTAGTATACAATCCAAAAATAGGGGTTGCAACTCTATGTGACTTATTTGAGTGTTCAGAGGTAGACTTGGGTATTCGTGACTATGAGATCAGATGGTGGGAGATGGTTGATTCATATGATAGGTTCTTTGGGTTACTATGTGGTGTGGTAGCATGGAATTTGTTGTTGGATAGGAAAGGACATGGGTTTATAGTGGGCTGGGGGAAAATGGTATCTAGCATGTGGAAAGAGAGCACAATCTATGCATGGGGGCCTTGCATCTTAGCCATGTTATACTACAAGTTACACACCATTTTTTATCATGGAGCTCAGTCACTAGGATGCAAGGTTACATTACCTTAGGTTTTTGCATGGAAGCACATATCCATTTGAATACCTATGTTCAATAGATAGTCAATCCATTATGATTACCCTTATGTATACTATTACTTATTAGTGACATAGAGATAGCAAGGGCATACTCAATATTGGCACCATCATTTAGATATTATAAGAGTTCACACAATGGCCTTATTTGGTTTGTGTACCATGGAATGGATATACCCAACACTTACCATATTGTCTGAAGGAGAGATATCTTGTTGGTTGGATTATGTAGACCCATATGATTATTGACATTCAGTTACCATATAGGCTACTTAGACAGTTCAATGAGTGACATGATGTTCTCATAGGTTCTGCTATATTTTCTCAATGTAGAAAATATATCTCTGGATGGGGGCAGTTATTCCACCAGCTACCACTTTTTCACAAAGAGATATTTTAGTGAAATTATATTGGGATTAGAGGTCAATTGTTGTAGATTCAAGTAAAATTCCTGAGTATGAGGCTTGGTGGGAATAATATAGATGGCTATGTGGGTTCGATAGCTAGGACACGTGATAGGGAAGCATGTACATGGTATGAGGAGAGGGTGAGGTTGAGATAGAGGTAGGGGCCAATATGGATGTAGAGATGGTGGGAGAGGAGGTAGAGGAGATGATGGGGATGACAATGGTGATGGAGTAGTAGTAGTTGGTGTTGTTAGAAATAATACAATTGAGGGGGGGGGGGAATAAGTTGTATGCCAAATATTTAAAATTTGAAATTTAAACACATTCATTAATGCAAATCTGAACACTCAAGAACAAAGCCATAACCCAAGTATTTTGTTGTCGAGGAAAACCTTGTTAAGGGAAAAACCACACTAGGAATTAGCACCCACAAATAATGCACTAGAAATATTGCATCTCTATTAGGAGATCTAGTCCTGTTTGGGACTGATTATTACATCTAGTACAAGTCCCTATTAAAGGATAAACCCTGTTAGGAGTCTTCTCAACCTTGTTATGAGTTGAATGAAATGATGAGCTCACTTCTTGAGCACACTACCCAAAGTGAAGGTTAAATCTACCTTCTGAAGGTTAAACCCACCTTCTAGACCCACTGTCCAAAGAGAAGTATAAGAGTATACTTATAACAATGAAATGATTGATAGAAAGTTCCTTTTCCTATATAGTTCCAATGAAGTACATTACAAATACAATCACTACTCTACATATAGAAGAACTCATATCCACATGTTTGCAACATCCAATACATCCATTCCATGCCTTTACACTACTTTCCATTATACAAGTTACAATAAGAAATTACGTCATCCTGTTAAGACTTCCCCAATGCACAAAAAATTACATATACCCTTTCTAAGATACACACAATACCTTACACAAGTAATTAACAAATATAAATCATCATTTTTTCACCAAGATCCATAATTCATGCTCACCAATCATTAAGCATGTTACATCTTTGTGGTCGGCCCCAAATAGATCTTTGCTAGTCCACACGCCATAGCTAATGTCATCAAGAATCCAATGACCCAAGAATCACAAAGAATGTTTTCTCATGTTTATTCTATCATGAATTAATATTTAATATCATAACTCATGCTTGTGTCCAAGTTATCCCAAAAACTCAGAGACCATCTCTGTCATAATCCTCTGTCACTGCACTGTAACCAATCTTTACCAAAACAACTATAACTTATGAAAATACCAAAATAAGATCAAGAAACCTTATACATAAGGTGTAAAATCATCCCCCAACACATATCCATGTTCACATACTCACACACACCATATTCTGTCCGTACACATATGTTAATCTCTCCTATACTTGTGATAACTAGTCTTTATGAGACTTCTACTACATCCAACTGAAATAGATGTTGACATCAATGAAAAACATGAATATCAACATCTTAATAGAAAAAATTACAACAATATCCCCCTTTGGCATTAATGGAAACATATGTGAAAATCCATCAACTAAAAAGTATCTTTCTTAATACAATCTTTTCAATATGCTCTTCATGGCTCCCCCTAAAACAACAGGGATACCTCACTTATATCTCTCCCCCTTTGAAATCAATGGAAAAGGGTGCCATAGTTCTTTTCCTTCTCTATACATTCCACCTTTTCAAGGTGTAGCTTTTTAAAATATTCATTTCTACAACAAATGAGGTGCTTGATCACCCAAATATATTCTATTGTGTTCCTGCGATCACTCCTCCTGAGGAGTAGATCCAAGCATCAAGTATAAAGAATAATATAGCTCTAATAACTTCTGGACTGATGCATTCCTGCATCATTTAGTTCTCACAAGGAGGGGTTCTCACCCCCAAAAATATCTTTGATACACTCAAAGGCATCTTTCTACAAAGGTTTAGTGAATATATTATCTATTTTCTCCTTTGTACTGATGTACTCCAATTTGAATTATTTTTCTGCAACCTTATCTTTCAAAAAGTGATACTTGATTGAAATATGTTTAGTCTTTGAATGCATAATATGATTCTTTGAAATTTTTACTGTGCTTGTATTATCACAATGTATAACCATTGGCTCTTTAAAGGTTATCCCAATGTACTTTAGCATTTGTTTCATCTAAACAATTTGTGCACAATTTATATCAGCAACTACATATTATGATTCAACAGTAGATTAAGCTATACAATCCTACTTCTTACTTAACCATGAAACCAACCTTTTTCCAAGGAAAAATGCTCCACCACTGGTTCTTTTTCTGTCATCAACACTTCCTGCCCAATCAACATCAGTATAAGAATGTAATGTAAAATCATTAGAATTTTCATACCATAAACCATATTCTAGTGTCCCTTTCAAATATGTGAATATCCTTTTAACTATAACAAGGTGAGTCTCCTTAGGATCATCATTGAACCTCACAACAATTCCAACTACACTAGCTATGTTTGGTCTAGTGTGAGTTAAATACTGCAAATCTCCAATCATGGACCTGTATTTTGTCTGAAAAACACTTTGAGATTCATCAGTAGTAGTAAGCTTGCATCTAGTAACCATAGGTGTTCAAATAGGTTTACAATATTCCATCCAAAAATTCTTTAGCAATTCCTTAAGATACTTGGTTTGAGAAATACAAATACCATGTTTACTTTTAGTAATATGCAAACTAAGGAAGAAATTCATTTCTCCAATCATAGACATTTCAAATTCACTTTTTATTTCCTCAGAGAATTTGTTACTCATTTCATCATTTTCTCCAAAGATTATATCATCCAAAAAGACTTCAACAATCAAGATTCCATCTTCACAAGTTCTCAAATGTAGATTACTATCCACACTACCTTTTCTGAAACCAAGATGTAATAAATACTTGTCTAACCGAGCATACCAAGATCTAGGAGCTTGTTTCAGAAATACAATGCACTCTTCAATATGCAAAGCATGTCTTCATCATCTATGAAAGGAAAAACATCAAGTTGCTTAATTTTGACCTTTTCCTCTAGATCTCCATTTAGAAATGAAGACTTCACATCCATATGATATACCTTAAAGTCTTTATGTGCTAAAAAAGAAAGGAACAATATCAATACCTCTAGCCTTATTTCTTACAACCATGCCTTCTTCATTCTTTTTATTTCTAAAAACCCATTTATTTCCAATTACATTCTTATCCTTAGGTCTAGGAACTAATTCCCAAGTTTTTTTTTTATCTCTCTAATCTAATTCTTCCTACATTTCCTTAACCCAAGATCCATCTTTACATGCCTGATTAGTAGTCTTAGGTTCTACTTGAAAAATAAAACAAATCTGATTTATAGCTTTAGACCTTATCATCATTCCCTCATTAAAATTGCCAATAATATGATTTTGAGGATGATTCTATTAGAATACTTCAGGGATAACTGAGAGGGGGGGGGGGGGGTGAA
>MU227608.1:349977-367502 GCA_018584345.1 Thuja plicata | reverse complement strand
TCTAGATTGATATAAATCAAATGCACATTCAGATAACACATTACACAACACATCAATTTGGTTACGGGGAAACCAAATGGTAAAAACCCCGGTGGGAATTAGTACCCACAAAGAACTATACTGTTTGAAGTAATCCATGTTAAAAAATCTTTCAACCCTGTTAGGAGTTGTTCATTACAATGCAGTAGTTTAGTGACCTGGTTAAGGGTCTGACCCTATTAGGAGTCTTTTACAATAACCCTGGTAGGGGTGGTGGACTCACTGTCCAAGTAGTGAAGGCTACAACCTTCTGGTTATTTGATACACACTGTATCAACAAGGTGAACTGCTATTTGTGACACTGCTTGTTTGATCAGTTCCTTTTGTGTGTTGATGCTTTAACCTCTTGTAAATAAATACAACAATCTTCTCTATGTTTTGAAAGCTTCTACTTCAATATCTATATTATCAACATATGATAAATATAGCTTTGTTGCTTTAACACTCTGCTCTGCTTTTCTTATCTCTGGATTTCACAACTCTTCTTATCACAAATGACCTTCTATAAGTATATACACCAAGTATGAGATCATGGGACCTATAGGACAACTCTTCTTAACATCCTTGTCAGCTCTACTAAGCGCGCAAGCATACTTACAACCGCGCAAGTTTAAACTGAATAGACGCGTCGCTTCACTAGGTCGGCTTCACCAATTTAACCATAACTTTGCAATCTTCTTGAAATATGTTTGGTGCCTTTAGATTAATATCAAAAACTCATAATTCGTCATGAATATACACACACATATCTTGAAGATAGGTGCAACTCAATAAACATGTTACATACGTCGGCCTTAAACTGTTATTCCTCTAGAACTGTAACCGTCAGTAACAAAATTACATATCTTTACTGAAACATCATATCTGGGTCTGTGTGTATGAACATAGCATAATAAACATGTCAAAAACATGTATCTATCCATGCAATTCTTCATTTCATCATATGGATAAGTACATACAGAAGTGTTGTTGTGTATTATATGTTATCATCAATGACAAACATATAATCAATCAACTGTTCAAAATCAAATCTCCAATAGATTCATCTTAACATACCTTTATGTCTTTTGTGCTTCTATAGGCTCATCCAAGCATGTATTATTCTCAAGAATTTGTTCAATCTCTTGATTTTTAGTATTCTTCTCATTCTCTGGGATCTCAATCTGAAACCTCTCATCAATTTTCACATTAGCACTTCAACTATTTTCCTTAATCTTAGATCCAAAAATTTGTAAGCCTTACTTCTAGTAGAATAACCAAGGAAAATTCCTTCATCACTTCTAGCATCAAACCTTCCAATTTCATCCTTTATTTTTCTATAAAACTTGCTACCAAATATTCTACACTATTTTACAATAGGAGCATAACCAAACCAAAGTTCATAGGCTGTCTTATCAGTACCTTCTTTGATGTAAATTCTGTTCAAAGCGTAGACAATAGTACTGACTACTTCTCTCTAAAAAATATGAGATACATTACCTTAAAGGAACATAGTCCTAGCCGTATCTAGTATAGTTCTATTTCTTCTTTCTGCTATCCCATTTTGCTAAGGTGTCATAAGAGTAGAAGTCTATTTGTATATACTATGTTTTTCACAATAAGCATTGAAAAATTATGATGTAAACTCTTCACCTCTGTCTGACCTTAGACATTTTATCTTAATACCTGATTCATTTTCAAAATTTTCTTTGAAATTATTGAACTTATCAAATGCTTCATATTTTTCTTTGAGAAATGCAACCCACATCATCCTAGAATAGTCATAAACAAAAATTATAAAGTACCTTCCACCATAGTAAGATCTAATCCTTGTAGGACCACAAAGATCTATATGTACCAGATCCAACTTCCCTCTTGCTCAAAAATATTTTCTCTGAAAGATTCTCTTAGTTTGTTTTCCCATCACACACTCCTTACACATTGTGTTAGTAGGCTTCACAATTTTTGGTGAATCTTTGACTGCATTAATGTTACTAGCCCTTACAATATTATAAAAATTTATGTGAAAAAACCTCCTATGCCATAACCAACTGTCATCTACCTTCACAAAAAAACAAGTTTCCTTTGTAGTATTCAGCTCAACCACATTACCTCTCGACTTAGTACCTAATGCGATCAAGTTTCTAGATTGACCTCTGATAGTACATTTTCCATTCATCAACTGCAAATGATACCCCTTATCTACAACCTATCCAACACTCAACAAGTTTTTCTTAAGTCCATCAACAAGTAAGACATCATCAGTGTTAGTTTTACCATCAAGAGAGATTGAACCAACTCCAATGATCAACTTAAGAGTGTTAGCACCAAATCTAACTACACCATATTCATATCTATTCAGTTGAACAAATTTATCTTTATCACCAGTCATATGATGTGAAAAACCAATATCAATGATTCATTCTAATTTCTTTTCAACATGCGATACTAGAGAATTTTCTTCATGAATAGGTTCATCATCTTTAATAACAATAAATCTAATTTCATTCCCATCATTCACAAAATAATCATCAGACACACCTTCACTAGCATAGTATCATTACTCATCCTTGGAGTAATTAGACTTATAAAACTTATGCTTATTCTTAGGGACCCTTGTAGGACATTTAGATGTAAAATGATTAATCTTATTACAAAAAAAACATTTCAGGGGTAATTTTCCTTCATACTTACCCTTACCTTTCCTTTCCCTTTTTTCTATTAGAGCCACAAGTTCATCCAATTTCAATTCTTCTTCTTCAATCTATGCCCAATCATCAACATATTATCCAAGCTCTTCACATATATTTCTTCTGCTAGAGCTCGCAAGGCTTGATAAGGTATTTTTTTTCATTATGAACAATATCCTTAAATGCAAACTCTACTTTGGGTAATGCATCCTATAACTCTGCAATCTCAAAGGTGGTCAGCTTAATAATCAAGACTTCTGTATTGAATTTTTTGGTTAGTGCTATGATCTCCTCTATAATTTTCACTTTAGTCATGTAGGCATGTGTCAAAGATCTAAGGAAATTTTGCAATCACTTCAACTTCACTAATTGTGCCTCTTGAGTTTCTGATTCCATTAACAACCTCTGTAACCCTATGTACATATGCTCTAACATTCTCATCATCTTGCATAATTAGATTCTCCATTTTAGCCTTCCAATTCTATAGTTTTGCCTACTTATTGTAATTATCTCCTTCATATAGAGCCTCTAGCCTTGTCTAGATCTTGTGAGATGAATCAAGATCTTAACCTCTATAAATTCTACCTTAGAGAGTGCACTAATAAGTGCTTCTCTTGCAACCATATTTCAAGAAAAAAAATTATTTTCTTCTTCAATAGCACTTATCAATTCATCTTTTGCCTTGATCGGTTCATCCTTCTTTGTAATCATACACTAGTCAATCCCCAAGAATATCAGATAAGTTCTGATCTTGTTCTTATTACCCAAAATTTCCTATCCTAGGATTTTTGGCTTACAAGTGGAGTAAATGTGGCTCCCACAAGGGTTGAGCCTAGCTTGTATGAAATCTTCTCATGGCTCTATGTTTTATCCCTTGTTTCTACAAAGTTTCTAGGTTTGGTTGGAAACCTAGTTTCAATTTTTATGAAATCCCCTTAAACCCTAGGTCTTTAGTGGTTATTTTAAAACAACGTTACTTTTCTAGGCCACTTAATTTCCTTTTTCCCATGTGTTTTAAAGTTACCATCAAGCGGAGCAAGGTTTCCTTTTTCCTAGCAGGATTTTATTTTCTAAAGTTTATTCTCCTAAGTCATGTAATACATTATTTACCATAGGCGAAATTTTTTTTTTCCTTATCTGACGGTCATCACTTTGCCTCAACATAGAGATCAAATGCTAAAGATTCATTGAGTCATCATTCTTTATCAATGCATGTCTGCGGCGGGCCAGACTAATTTTGAGACCATAAAGTATCATAAAAAGAAAAAAATATATTATGATTTAAAATAAAATCTTGTATAGGAAATTAGATCTTTATGTTTTAGATATTAGTTTTAAGTAAATATCTTCATATTAGAGTTTAAAATAGATTTTGAGACCATGAGATTTCTAAATCTTTTAAACTTAAAGGTTTAAGCTTTCCATTTTTATAAAATCAATGTGAATCTATATTTATAGATACTCTTAAAAATTATTAATAACAATTGTACCCATTAGTTCAAAGGTCCTCTTAAATATGGAGTATGATGTGATAAGGGTAGACAAAATCCATCAGACGGTCATTTATTTTCCTTAGCCACCATATGAATCTTTCAAGATTCTTTGAGTCATTGCGCCATTGTGCCACGTGGATGGTGGGGTCATCTTTCTTCAAAGGCTGGTGGAAGTTAATTTGCGGTCAAGTTTCTTTTGATCTTAAGGCTTTCATTTTCCCTTATGTAGGAGATGCTCGATGGTTAGTGCTCAAGGAATTGCACCATATCGACACGTGTTAGGTTGTCAGAACTTGGGCCCATCTGTGGCTTGTTAATCTCCAGGAAGGTTTCTTTTGATCCAATGGTCGACGATTTGAATTAAGGGTAGAGTGAAATATTGTCAATGATTAAGACATTGTGCCATGATGAAATGTGTCCTTCCTAGTTAAGTGGGACCTATGATGCATGATATGGGTTAAAGTTAATGCTTTTTATAGTTAGTATTCATCGTGTGGTTGACACCTTTCCTTAAGGTGAAGGTGCTCGAAAGATAATGTATAAGGCATTGCGCATCATTTGACACATGGAAAGGTGGCCAATCTAAGGTAGGTAAAGGTAGGGTAGGTTAGTTTTGATCAGACATTGGGTGTTTTTACTCAAGCATAAAGATGAATATTGTTAATCATAAAGGCATTGCACCTTCCTTCCACATAGAAAATCAAATCTTGAGCTTGAGGGTAGCTTAAATGGGATCCATGGTCATGTTTTAAAGATGAAAAAGGTTTAAATCTAAGCTGTTGATTGGGGATTCCATGCCACCTATGACTACTTACATTTAAAATTCAAAAATTGAAATATCTTCCAGGATTTTTATGGTGGTGGCATCATTTTCAAGTTGTAGACAGGGTAGATGGATCAGGCGGTTTTTCCAGTCAAATTAATGATGTTGGGAGATGTCGCCAAGGCATATCTGATTGTCTGGGATATTTTCCAAGGTGTATTAATGTGTAGAGGTGACCATTTTAGGGTTTCTGGTTGTTTTAAAGAATATATCTTTGTAATCCTAAGTTTTTCCGATTTGATCTGCATTGATGGTGAATTGACTCTTGAGCCAGGGTGGTTGAAGAGTTTGTATGTAAGTAGTTTTTGAAGCTTTTGTAAATAGTTTTTTGGGCTTATGTAAGACTTTTTGTGACATTTTTCCTGTCCTCAAGTTTTCATATGTTTGTAATTATCTCTAAAGCATACTACTGTGGCTAAGTTGTTGGAGAAATCTTTGAGTTATCTTAGTCCTCTTTATTTTCTGCAGTTTTGTGTACACTATGAATGATTAATGGAGGTAATCTTGTGAATTTTATCTTTTCTTATTATCTTATCTCATTTTAGTACCTTTCTGCTGGAGTGAATGTTTGTTTGCAGGTCGTAGTCTATGTTTATGTTCATTTGAGCTATTTTGTGAAAATCCTTCTTTTCCCTAAATGGTTTCACCTCAGACCCTACTACAAAATAATTTTCCAAGCCTATTCAGAAAGTTGTACTAGTTTTAAATCAGAGATTTCATGCTAAATCTTAGCCATCTTTGTTATGATTCATGTCATATATTGTGTATCACCTAATAGATTAAATTCTTTCTTTACTCCCTTTCAGTTTTCTTCTTCCCTTTTCCTCCCAAGTTTATTTCAAGTTTCAAGAGAAAAATAGGTGATTATCCAAGAGGAACCAACCTAGAATCTCAAGGTCTCACTTCAAGTTTATTAAGGTCCGACAACCTGGAAGTGAATCCCATGTAAGACTAGATCACTAGACTCTCGAGTTTAGTAGGGTGCAAATTTGGTGTATAACAGTTCTAGCATGCCTAATGAGACTAAAAAACAAGTTCATCTTTTAAAGCTACGCTATCTTTGATATGCTGATAAAATAATAGATACCTAAAAGTGGTCATTGTATTTCATATCTGGCAAATCTAAAGAGGTCTACTAGTTTCAAAATATTAGGTGCAGGTATGTTTCAAATTTTTTATATTCAAATTTATAGATTATTACATGAGTAGAGATATCAAGTTATTATGGATAGTCAGGTTACTAACCATCATATCATGAAAATAATGCTCAATGGGATAATAAGAAAGCATGTAAAAATCATTCAAAAGCTATTTTTAGTCCAAGTTACCATATCATAGCAGGATGTCAATATGTTCAATATGCCCCTAATCAATATGTTCCTGCACGAGCTTATGAGCATGCTCCACAATGGGAAGCACCATGGGCACAAAAGAAATAACAAGAGTCTAGGGAAGCAAGCTCATCATTCTTACCACCCACCCACCCATAACCAATTTCATGATAAATATGAGGAACTCCAACTACAGAAAGAATTTCAAGATTTAGGAAGGATCAAGAACATCTACAAAATTTACTTCAGGATTTCTCCAAGTAGTTTTATGATTTCAAAAGAGAGCATGAGATCCAATTATAGTTAGAAGAACACTCTCACCAAGATTATCTTCATAAGAAGAGGATGGAAGCTCAATGGCATGAGAAGGAGTAATTTTCCAAACAATTTGTAGATAAAGAGGAGAAAATGAGGTAGTTAATTGCAAGACATCAAGCAACTTCTCATACCCCAAATAAGCCTGCAATTCAAGAAGGTGCCAAGCCTTAATGGCAGTTTTCATGGATTCAACATCCTGGCTATTAGATGCCAAATCTAGTCAAGAATCCCCCTTGTGAACCAATTAAAGGTTAGGGGGCTGAGAATAATGTTCATTTTTTTGTTTCAAGTTTGATTCAACAAGTGGTAGAGACTCTAGGAGATGAGCAGCAAAGGAACCAATTTGAAGAGGAGCTTGATTGCCAAATTGCTGTCAGGGAAGCAAAGCTAAGATTAATTTTTTTTGAACAAAAGGCTCTTGAGTGTAAAATTCCAAGATTCATCCCTTTTGGGGAATGTGATTCTCCTAAATATCATGAGTTTAAAACTCCAAGTTGGAGTACTCCCATGTTCCAAAATCCTGTAAATGAAGAACCAATTGTAAAGGAAGAAAATTTATTATGATTGATTAATTAGGGGTGTATTTCCTTAAAATTTACATTGAATTTTAGTTTTTAGTTTTGAATGTGTATTGAAATGTGGGGGGGAAGAAGATAAGATGTTCCTCTTTTATCCCTAAATGCACAAATGAAAGATCCAAGTTGATTAACCCAAAAGAAGGATCAATGCACAAGTGAATTAATCATTTGGAAATGAGGGAAAGGAAGAAGATCTTAAATTATATTTTATTATTAAGTAAATATGATAAATAAAAATATTTAAAAGGATGAAAGGAAGTACTAACCTTAAGATAGGGCAGATCAAAGAATTCTATTTTCTGGGGTCTATACTTTGTTTCTGGAAAAACTGAAGTATGATCCGGAAAGGAAATGCAGAGACAAACAAACCCATAAATCTTTTCCTGATCTAACTTCATCTTATAAAAAATGTTGACCTTGACCCAATAATCTCATCACTGACCCAATAATCTTGACCCTGACCTGCACAGGTCTGATAGAAAATCTGTCCGCGGATCCTGATAGTTCGCTGAAAAGGGTATCCAAACCTGAGCTCAAATCTTTAATCTTGAACTTGTACCTCCAAGAAAAAGAGATTTGTTTGTTGGGGGGAGGGGTTTTCCTTATTCAAAACCTAATTTAAGAATTAAAATTGAAATCAATAAGGTATAGAATGCTAGCAAGTAGTAGAATTGAATCTAAGAATGAAGCTATGATATTGAAAATATATGCAATGGTAATTCAAATGTAGCAAGTATGTAAATATGAAAGCTTGGAATCAATAGAAACCATAAAACTCCATGATTGTATGCTTGGAATCCACCTTGAAGAGAATGAATGAGTGTTTGAGGATGAATAAAGGATCTTGAAGGAAGATCACACCACCATGATGGCTAGATCTAGGGTTTGAATGATGAATCTTGAATGTTTGAACCTAATCCCTTCAAAGGCTTGAAAGTTTGAATCCTTGATCTTCAATGGAGAGCTTGAATGATTAAGAGGAAGAATTGAAAACCTTTAAATATTGAGAACATGTATAACAATATATGCTTGAACCTTTTTAATCTTGACAAAATCTTGGTTAGAGCTTTTTTGCACTTAGAAGACTTAGAGAAAATGAGAGAGAAAAGCTTCCTTTTATATGGAATTAGGGTAAAATATTATAAGGAGGAAAACATAGGAGAATTAAATTAAAATTATACCCATGCCCCTAGAAGAGGACCTATATTAAATACAATTTAGGATTTTCCACTTTGGAACCCAAAACAGCCGACCCGAAAGTGGGAAAAATGAATTTTGGATGACCTCCGGAAGCTGACAAGCTTCCAGATTTGGAAGGGGAACCCAGGTCAAGGTCAAGGTCAACCCTGACCTAGGTCAAGGTCAAGGTTGACCCTAACCTAGGTCAAGGTCGAGGTGGACCTTGACCCAGGGGTCAAAACCCCTGGAAAATGTGCCAAGTGGGATGGAAGGTGCCCGGAGAGGCCCATTCAGGGTCCTAAACAGGCATAGAAGTAGGGGATGATGAAGAAATGAGGGGATGATATGATGGTGTTCAAAAAAATCCCCTAAGAAGGGATAAACATTCTTAACATGGAAGTGCTTCCATTTTAAGATGATACATTAAGCCCCCACTTTAGCGGAGTGTGGAAATCGAACATGCTTTCGGTAAAGTTAGAAGAAAGACTCTGGTGGATCGCAATGAGGTAGAAAATCACTAGGTCAAGGATACAAGCCCCTATAAAAAAGATTCTAACTCAACATACATGTATAAATATATGGAAGATAAAGAGCAATCAATCATAGAAACATACATGATTACATAAGCAGGATAAGAGCAACACTATAGATAACATATCTTCATGATCTAATCCTACTAGCATAAAATTGAGAAAGAGAGAAAAGAGAAAAGTGATTACCTCACCTAGTAAGATGCCCACCTTACTATGAATCACCAAGGAGGGAAAGCCCAAAAGGTTCACCTATAAATTGTTCTTGTAATTGTAATGCATCTTCTGATGGCTTTTGAAAATATCCATAGATCCACATTCTTGTATCACTATGAATATAAAATGTGTGTCTCTTCAGGATTTAGAAAATTATGTGTGTTACCTTCCAAGGATTTAGCATATTTAAAATTTAAAAGGGTGCGTATCTCTTCAGGATTTAGAAATTTATGTGTGTTACCTTCCAAGGATTTAGCAAAAATAAAAGTAAAAATGCGTGTCCCTTCAGGATTTAGCAACTAATGTGCGTTACCTTCTGAGGATTTAGCATGTTGCAAAATGTAAATTAATGTAAACTATACTACAAGGGAGACCCTATATATGCCCCCCTCTTTATCATGACTACCCACTAGGAAGGATAAGGAAGAGAAAAGAGGATACCTACTTCACAAGGTAAGGAGATATCTAGCTTAACAATAATGTATACCGTATTCCTAGCAAAGAGCCTTGACCCTTACATCCAAGAACATATATAATCATGAAATGGATATGTCACTTATGGAAGAAGGATCATCAAAAAGGAAGAGATATTATCAACAAGACCCTCACCATAGAGGAGTGCTTAGGATAACATGTCATCTTCTAAAGAAAAGAGGGACCAAAGATTCAATCAACAAGCCCCTTGTAATCAAGAGGAAGCAGAATCTTCAGATGAAGAAATAAAACTCTAACCCAAAGCAAGAGAAAGAGTTTATAAAAAGGATAATCTGCAAAATAAAGAAGAGGTGATGACCTAGGACTATCACCTCTCATATAAGAGGGTATCCATAGTAAAAAAAACACATCTTTATAAAGAAATAATGTTTATATGATAAACAAATGCCACTACGCTAAGGAAAGTAGATCCTTAGATAGAGGAAGAAGGAAAATACCTTGCCCCCCAGGGGTGAAAGCAAGGGATATATCAAATTATATTAAGAGTTGTTGTAGTAAAGAGATATCTTGACAAAACAAATGTTCTGGAAAAGATATCATGAATAATTATAAGGATTTATAGGGATAAAATATAGAAAGAATAACAAATCAAACTCAAAACAAAATACATGCTAAGAGCTAAATGGATCCTAGAAGACTGGAATAAAATACCTCTTGCTCCCCAGTTAAGAAAAAGAGGAAAAATGTAATCTAACTTGTAGAAGAATGAGGGGAATTCCCTATATCAAAATTATGAAGAAATTGTAATACTGCAGGGGAATGATATATAATTCCCAAACCAGCTCTTTCTCTAACATATGGCTTGAAATGCACACAGTCAACAAGTAAATGTTTATTACTATAACGAAAAGGACATTTATATTTAGAGACAACATTTCTCAGAATAGGTTTGAAGATTTATTTCTTGGAATTTATTAATTGAACATACACTTTATTAGCCACATCTTGAGGAGTATCATGGTGATTTAAAGAAGGTGTTGGACGAAGAACATGAAGAGGAGGATGGTGGTTAAGCTCCACTACCTTTATTGGAGGAGGTGGAAAACCTATACCATGCATATCTTGTTTAGGAGATGAATGAATCAGGGTTTTAATGCCTTTTTCATTGATACCAAGTCCTAAACCTTTATAGCCTTATTTATCTACCATAGTATATCTGATAGTGTACCTATCTTGCAAAGCTTCAATAGGAGGAGATTGATTATGGTGCTCATGTGAAAATGTTGTGTATGGTGGAATGATAGGATTAGAATAAGTTTCCTTGTTTTTCCCTTTATCATCATCATGGATTGGCTAAAGGGCTAAAGGTAAATGAAATAATTCTTGAACATCATCATCATCATGGATCCTAGCTTGAGCCCCATCATAAGTGTGGGAAGACCTAGGGATTGAAGGTGGAGAAATAGAAATAGGAATATTTGGAATTGCATTAGGATTGATAGGATGAGGATTAGGAAGATTAGGAGGTGAGGTATCATCAACCCAATTCTTCACATAATCCAAAAGAGTAATAAGTCCACTACACAAATCATTAATGAAAGTTTTGAAAGTAGGAAGACTAGTATTGGTTAGTCTCAAAATAGCATAAGAAAGTGAAACATGGAGATTAACAAACATGATGAAATTAATGATACTCTCATAGACATTATAAGTACTATAAAGAGATGCTAAAAGAAGCATAATAAAAAAAGTAACCATACACCAAAAGATCTTCATAATGAATGAGATGCAAGAAGTGTTTTTGTATTTTTAAAATACAAGAGCATAAAAAGAAAATTTAATATGTATGCAAGAGATAATGTAAGAGGCAAAGCATCTAACACCAACAAGAAGGAGTTGCCTATCGCAGGTTCACCAAAATGTAAAGGAAGAAAATTTATTATGATTGATTAATTAGGGGTGTATTTCCTTAACCTTTACATTTAATTTTAGTTTTTTTTTTTGAATGTGTATTGAAATGTGGGGGGAAAGAAGATAAGATGTTCCTCTTTTATCCCCAAATGCACAAATGAAAGATCCAAGTTGATTAACCCAAAAGAAGGATCAATGCACAAGTGAATTAATCATTTGGAAATGAGGGAAAGGAAGAAGATCTTAAATTCTATTTTATTATTAAGTAAATATGATATATAATAGTAATTGAAAAGGGTGAAAGGAAGTACTAACCTTAAGATAGGGCAGATCAAAGAATGTTATTTTTTGGGGTCTGTACTTTGTTTCTGGAAAAAATAAAGTATGACCTAGAAAGGAAATCTAGAGACGAACAAAACCCAAAAATATTTTCTTGATCCAACACCGTCTTATGAAAAATGTCACCTTGACCCAATAATCTCGTCCCTGACCTACACAGGTCCTACATAAAATTTGTTTGCATATCCCAATAGTTCCCTGAAAAGGGTATCCAAATCTGAGCTTAAATTTTCAATCCTAAACCTATACCTACAAGAAAAAGAGATTTGTTTGTTGGGGGGGAGGGGTTTTCCTTAGTCAAACCCTGATTTAGGAATTAACCTTGAAATAACTAAAGTATAGAATGCTAGCAAGTAGTAGAATTGAATCTAAGAATGAAGCTATGATATTGAATAGATATGCAATTGTAATTCAAATGTAGCAAGTATGTAAATATGAAAGCTTGGAATCAATAGAAACCATAAAACTCCATGATTGTATGCTTGGAATGCACCTTAAAGATAATTAATGAGTGTTTGAGGATGCACAAAGGATCTTGAAGGAAGATCACACCACCATGATGGCTAGATCTAGGGTTTGAATGAGGAATCTTGAATGTTTGAACCTAATCCTTGGCTTGAAAGCTTGAATCCTTGATCTTCAATGGTGAGCTTGAATTCTTAAGAGGAAGACTTGAACACATTTAAATCTTGAGAACATGTAGAACAATGGATGCTTGAACCTTTTTCTTCTTGAAAAAATCTTGGTTAGAGCTTTTTTGCACTTAGAAGACTTAGAGAAAATGAGAGAGAAAAGCTTCCTTTTATATGAAATTAGGGTAAAATATAATAAGGAGGCCTACATAGGAGAATTAAATTCCAATTAGACCCATGCCCCTAGAAGAGGACCTATATTAAATACAATTTAGGATTTTCTACTTTGGAACCCAAAATAGCTGACCCAGAAGCGGGAAAAATGAATTTTGGATGACAAGCTTCTAGATTTGGAAGGGGGACCCAGGTCAAGGTTGAGGTCAACCTTGACCTAGGTCAAGGTTGAGGTCGACCTTGACCTAGGTCAAGGTTGAGGTGGACCTTGAACCAGGGGGTCATAACCCCTGGAAATGTGCCAGTGGGATGGAAGGTGCCCGGAGAGGCCCAATTAGGGTCCTAAATAGGCACAAAAGTAGGGGATGATGCAGAAATGAGGGGATGATATGATGGTGGTTGAAAACATCCCCTAAGGAGGGGTAAAAATTATTAACATGGAAGTGATTCCATTTTAAGATGATACACCTATAAAGCTTTCATTTCCAAGTTTTAGTGACATCATTCTAGCACATGAACTTGTTATAGAATAATTGTAGCCTTGTTGTGATCAACAACAACATGAGGATTATCTTGAGATAAAGATGGTTGTAAGTGAACAACAAAAAAATGATAGGGTATTCAATTTTCCAAGCTTAAAAAAGGGGTTGCCCCCTAAGACTACCTTTGAACACTCTAGATTTGAAATCCCAAGTTTCAAGCCTCATCACCCTTTGCAAAACACTATATCTAAGGAGATTCAGTCCACCATTCTGCAAGAGCAGTCTATTCAAGAAAATTGTATATTTAATGATTGATTTATTTAATGATCTCCCTTCTTATGTTGAGCAGGATGAGGAAGATATGGTCATCACCATACCAGAAAAAATTTACAATAACTGGAGGGCATAAGCCATCATGATGATATGTCAATTCATGAACCTATATTTATGGAAGATATTTCCCAAGAAAAGATCATAGACAAAAGCCTTAAAAGAAATTATTTTTTCAACACCATAGAGGGCTTTTGTGACAGGTTGGGTGAGGAATCTTTGTTCCCTAGGGAAAAAGGTTCAAAGTTATGAGCCTATTAAAGGGAGCCTGGTCTTGGAGGACATTCTTCCTAAAGATTATATGCATAAGCATAAGTTGGAATTAAGTGTTAAAAATATTTAGAGGATTAGTAGTTTTGATGAGCTCCTAACTAAATTAACAAAGGATAATGGTCCCCTAACCATGGAAGAGGAGTTGACATGGATATTCATAATGTAGGACAACCATGAGGATCCAAAAACCAGCAAAGAGAGCTCCAAGTATGTCATCTCAAAAGGATTCCCAATCAGACATTTTTCCCAAATGAAGGTTTCTCAAAAGGAGAAGGTTGCAGCCCAGAGAACCAAGTTCTACTCACATTTTGACTTTAGGAAAAGTTCATGCATAATCAACTTACGAAGGTAGGAGGATTCATCTTCATCTTTGAAGGCCTATTGTAGTGGATTTTTAACTATCCCCTCATCCTCTATCTTTCCTTAGCCATACACAAGTTTTTAAAGCATTTCAAATTTAGAAGGAAAGGTAGGTATTTCAGTCAACCAGTGAATGGTTTTGTTTGACTAGTTCTTGTACTGGTTAGTTTAGGGTAGGTTAGTTTTCCTATTTTCCTCTAAGTGCTTTTGCACAGTCAGCTATTTTTGTTTATAGGTATTTTCCTTGTTTTGGTTTGCTTCATTTCCTTTTTCTTTTCTCCCCTTCTTTCATCCCTCCTATTTCCGTGAGTTCTTAGTTTTGTGTTTTTGCGACTCAATGGGCAATGAAATGTTAAAGGCTACTAGTTTCATATGTCTAGCAGGAAGTCATTCAACAAAAATTTCCAAAAATGTTACCCAAAATTTCCTATGCAAGGATTTTTGGCTTACATGTGGAGTAAATCTGGCTCCCACTAGGGTTGAGCCCAACTTTTATGAAATCTTCCCATAGCTCTATATTTTCTCCCCTATTTTTGCAAAGCTTCTAGGTCTGGTTGGAAACCCTAGTTTCAATTTTTATAAAAGCCCCTTAAATCTTAGGTCTTTAGTGGTTTTTTTAAAACAACGCTACTTTTATAGGCCACTTAATTTCCTCTATCCCATGTGTTTTAAAGGTAAAGCAACGTTACTTTTATTAGCAGGATTTTTTTTTGTAAAGTTTATTCTCCTAAGTCTCGTAATACTTTATTTACCCTAGGCAGCAGAAAATTCTTCCTTATCCGATGGTCGTCAGTTTGCCTCAATGTAGAGATCAAATGCTAAAGATTCATTAACTCATCACTCTTTATCGACTTGTGTCCACAATGGTCCAGGCTCATAGTGGATTATGATGTTAGTAGGGTAGATGAAAGCCATTGGACAGTCGTTGCTTTGCCTTAGCCACCAGCTCAAGCTTTGAAGATTCTTCAAGTCATCGCACCGTTGTGCCACATGGATGGTGGGGTCATCTTTCTTTGAAGGGTGACAGAAGTTAATCTATGGTCAAGTTTCTTTTGATCGTATGGCTAGAATTTTACCTTATGCAAGAGATGCTTTCCGGTTAGTGCTCAAGGCATTGTGCCATGTGTATGCATGTTAGGTTGTCAGAACTTGGGCCCGTCTGCAGCTTGTTAATCTCTAGGAAGGTTTCTTTTGATCCAGTGGTTGAAACATTGCCTTAAGGGTAAAGTGAAAGATCATTAATGCTTAAGAAATTGTGCCATGATGACACATGTCCTTCTTGGTTAAGTGGGACATATGGTTGCATGACTGGAGTTAAAGTTAACGCTCATTCTAGTTAGTATTTGTCATGTGGTTGGCGCTTCACCTTACTGTGAAGGTGCTTGAAAGATAATGTATAAGGAATCATGCATCATTCCACATGTGGAAAGGTGGCCAATATAAGGTATGTAAAGGTAGGGTAGGTTAGTTTACATTGGGCATTGTGCCTCAAGCATGAAGATGAATATTGTTAATCATAAAGGCATTGTGCCTGCCTGCTACGTAGCAAATCGGATCTTGAGCTCATGGGTAGCTTAAAAGAGATCAAAGGTCATGTTTTAAAGATGATAAAGGTATAAATCTAAGCCATTGATTTTGGATTCCATGCCACCTATGATTTTTTATATTTAAAATTCAAATATCTTTCAGGATTTTCATGGCAGTGACATCATTTTCAAGTTGTAGACAGGGTAGATAGATCAGGCAATTTTTCCAATCAAATTAATGATGTTGGGAGACATTGCCAAGGCATATATGATCATCTGGGATATTTTCCAAGGTGCATTAATATGCAAAGGTGAATATTTTAGGGTTGCTGGTTGTTTTAAAGAATATCTTTTTCTAACCCTAAGTTTTTCCAACCTGATCTGCATTGATGGTGAATTGACTCTCAAGCTAGGGAGGTTGAGGAGTTTGTATATAAGTAGTTTTTGAAGCTTTTGTAAATTTTTTTTCAGCTTATGTAAGACTTTCCATGACATTTTTCCTGTCCTTAAGTTTTCATATGTTTGTAATTCTCTCTGAAGCATATAATATAATGACTTAGTTGTTGGATAAATCTTTGAGTTATCTTAGTTCTCTTTCTTTTCTACATTTTCATGTACACTGTGAATGATTTAATGGAGGTAATATTATGAATTTTATCATTCCCTCTTATCTTGACTCATTTAAGTACCTTTCTGCTTGATTGAATATTTGTTTGCAGGTCATAGCCTATGTTTATGTTCATTTGAGCTATTTTTATGAAAATCCTTCATTTCCCTAAATGGTTTCACCTCAGACCTTACTATGAAACACTTTTGCAAGCCTATTTAGAAAGTTGTACTGGTTTTAAATCAGAGACTTCAAGATAAATCTTATCCATCTTTGTTATGATTCATGTCATATCTAGTGTATCACCTAATAGATTAGGTTCTTGATTTATTCCCTTTCAGTTTCCTTCTTCCCTTTTCCTCCCAAGTTTATTTCAAGCTCAAGAGAAAAATAGGTGATTATCCAAGAGAAACCGACCTAGAATTTGGAGGTCTCACTTTAATTTTAGCAAGGTCCCACAACCTGGAAGTGATTCCCGTGTTATACCAGATCACTATACTCTTGAGTTTAGTAGGGTGAAAATTTGGTGTATAACAGTTCTTCAAACTGTAAAAAAATTTAGCATCAAATTTCAGACTCTCCTTCCTATAGTAAGCAATCTCAAAATTACCTCAAGTGGTTAATATTTCTCTTATAAGACCACAAGATATGATTCCAATTATTTGGAATAATACAACTAGAAGGGGGGGGGGGTGGATGAATCAGTTGTATGCCAAATATTTAAACTTTAAACTTTAAACCAATTAATTAATGCAAATATGAACACTTCAAGAACAACACCATAACACAACTATTTTTTTGTTGAGGAAAACCTTGTTAAGGGAAAAAACCCGGTGGGAATTAGCACCCAAAAATAATGAAATAGAAATATTGTATCCTTTTTAGGATATCTAGCCCTATTACACTAGTACATTAGGCCTATATTTTTGACCAAACTTTTCAACGGCAGGCCAATTTGGCTTGTGAAACTCTTTTTTTTTTTTGTTTATGCTCCTGAAAATGTCAAAATATCGACAAACACGGGATTATATAGAAAAAAAAAAAGTGTTAAACACAATTTTCATTTGCTGCAATTTCATGTGCCGAAGTGCTTTTGGCGGGAGGAGGCGGGTTCGTGTGCTGTGATTTCGCACAATAGGTAAGGGCACTTAGTTGGAGGCATTTCCCACATTTAATTTTTGTTTTGAAAGCTCTTAGCTGTAGGCATTTCCCTAAACTAGGGTTTTTTTAACTTCCTATGAGATCCTACAGCTCTCACACCAGCAAACGTCGACAATGTT
>MU227608.1:326899-340116 GCA_018584345.1 Thuja plicata | reverse complement strand
ATGTTAAACTATTCTTGAAACAAAGAGAAGCTCAAAGAGAAGCTGGCAACAACCAACAGAATGAGTGTGGACACCTGAAGATAAATATCAAATAGGGGAAAAGCACCTGCAACAACAGAGGCAATAGCTATAGATACAGATGAGGATATTGTAGAAATCCCTAATTTAGTGTTTCATAGAACAAATGATAGACTATGAATTAGGGATTTCTGTGATATCATCATCTAAATCTACATCTATTTTATTTACATTGGAATGCAACCTGCCGATATTGATACTGCACTGGCCGAGCATGATGGAGGCATCGATCAATTCTAATGTGAATTGTAGTACTCAAGGTATACATTTTCTATTCAAATTTTTATTAATGAATATTTAATGCAAGAAAACATATTCAATTGTTTAAGGTGGATTAGTTGTGATGATGAGATGCACCATTGCGATGAATACCAATTTTGTTCTTATCAAACCGTCAAAACATTTAAATAGCCTTTTAAACTGCTATTAAAAATAAAATATTTAATCAACATTTACTTACAGATTTGTGTGCTTATCTGAGTTTGATATGTAGATCTGCGTATCAAACTCAGAAAAGCACACAAATCTGTAGGTAAACGAAGCTTTCTTAGTCAGTTTGATTTTTCTTGAGGCTATGAATATACAGTACAATGAAAATGCTTTGTTCAAATCATTTTCATAAAACTTGATCTATAAAAACTTGTATATTGGATCTATAGTGGATCCAACCACACAACAGATTACCATGAGTGGTCATGTTGACCAGAAAGGATATGCACACTAAGAAAAGCTCAGAAGGATACGAAGCATGTCACATGCACATTAAACAAGAATCACTACATTGGGATAAGATGCACATTACACCTAAATGAACCTGGCCATTTCTCCTCTGGCAATATTAATGCTGTGTGGTTATAAATGCAAAAGGTGAATACTAATCCCAATAGTAAGATTCTCATACATATATATATATATATATTTATACATATTTTATACGATAATATATAAATTTTTTTTTAAAAATGGCACGGGCTGTTGAAATTTTGACACAAGGCACATAGCATATCGACGCTGATGCTATAAAATCGACGACATGATCAACCATTGTTCATCGCACTTTTGACACATAACACTAAGAATTTTTACCCTGATGCTATACAATTGACAACATAATCAACCATTGTGTGTCACAATGTCGACACACAACACTTAGCTTTTCAACGTCGATGCTATAGTCTCGACACCTTCATCGAGCAGAGTTTGTCGACATTTAGATTGACATTGGTCACCTTGGTGGAAAGTAGCATCTGGGCTGGACCAAACATTTCAACGCATCTTCCATCAATAAATCCACCATATTGGTGTCAAAATAATGATGACAGTCTAGTGTGACGTAAAATCGATGCAAAAAAAATTGACGGCAGTAGTCGTCATTTTATAGACCAATTGCTGTCTAAATTGTGACAAATCATCGTTGAAAATAGGGCTAAAATTTACTAGTGTTAGGAGTTGATTATTAAATCTAGTACAAGTCCATGTTAAAGGACATACCCTATTAGGAGTCTTCTCAACCTTGTTAGGATTTTAATGAAATAATGAGCTCACTGCCTCAGTATACTGCCCAAAGTGAAGGTTAAACCCACCTTTTGGACCCACTGTGCAAAGACAAGTATATGAGTATACTTATAACAATGAATTGACCGATACAAATTTGCTTTGCCTATAAAGTTCCAATGAAGTGCATTACAAACATAATCATTTCTCTAGATCCAAAAAAACTCGCATCCACATATTTGCAACATCCAATACATCCATTTCATTCCTTTACACTTCAAGACACTACTTTCCTTTATACAAGTTACAATAAGCAATTAGGTCGGCCTGTTAAGACTTCCCCAATGCAAAAAAAATTACACAGACCCTTGATAAGATACACATGATACCTTACACAAGTAATTAACAAGTATAAATCATTATTTACATGCGAACATCCATAATTAATGCTCTCCAATTATTAAGAATGTTACATCTTTGTGGTCATCCCCAAATAGATCTTCACTAGTCTACACATGTCAACTGATATCATCAAGAATTCAACGACCCAAGAATCACAAAGAATGTTTTCCCATGTATATTCTATCATCCCTTAAACTCACATATCATAACTCATGCTCACATCCAAGTTATCCCAAAAAATTAGAGACCATCTCTGTCACAATCTTCTATCACTGCACTATAACCAATCTTTACTAAAATAACTATGACTTATGCAAATACCAACATAAGATCTAGCAACATTAGACATATAAGGTATACACTCATCCCCCAACATATATCCATCATTAAGAACTTGATGACCCAAGAATCAAAAATAATGTTTTCCCATGTATAATCTATCATCCCTTAAGCTCGCATATCATAACTCATGTTTGCATCCAAGTTATCCCAAAAATCGGAGACCATATCTGTCATAATCCTCTGTCACTGCATTGTAACTAGTCTTTACCAAAAAAAATAACTTATTCCAATACCAACATAAGATCTAGAAACCTTAGACATATAAGGTATACACTCATCCCCCAACATATATGCATTATCACATAATCTCACATGCCATACACTATCCATACACATGTGTCAATCTCTCATGTACCTATGAGAGTCAGTCTTTCTAAGACATCTACTACATCCAACTTAAACATATGTTGACATCAATGACAAAACATGAATTTCAAAATATCAATAGAAAAAAATCCAACAGGTGTGCCAATTTCTCCAACAGGAGGTGATGGACAGGGAGAGAGGGGAGAAGGAGATGCAAGAGGTGATTTTATAGGAGAGGCATTTGGTGGAGATATACCTATGGAGGAGGAAGAGTATGTTGATATTATGGGGGATAAATATAAAGAGGCGAGCGAGTTTGAGGAGATAATTTATAGTAATTATGACTCCAAGGAGTTAGGAGGGGTCCAAATCTATGGAGGATGATGTAAACATGAAGGATATGGGGATGGGCGGTGATGAGGGTATGCAAGACATAGCTTTTGGAAAGGATGTGGGAAAAATTCCTGAATTATAGTGACCACATGAACAAGTTAGGATTATGAGGTATCAGATGAGTACACTATAGGAGATGTTGGATACCATAGAGGTGAGGGAAAATGTGGAAGAGGGTAGGAATTAGCAGCGGAGGTAGAGAGGGATTTGGCTAGAATCCGTATGACTACATTGGAGGGTGAGATGGATAGGGCTATGGCTAGGGCTAGAAAAAGAGAGTAGGATGTTTGGTCATTTTTTGTTGGGTTCTAGAATTTGAATATTTGAAACAATATATTAGATGTATCACATTGGCTAGGAGGTTAGATATTTGTGTGATCACTATTAGAGGGTGGTTCCTCCAAAGAAGTGAGTTCCAAGTTACACAACCTCCCATTGATAACAGAGCCAATGACATAATCAACAAATGCAATGGGAGAGTTGTATAGCCTTCTATATCACCACACACTAGGGAGAGGGTACCATCTATATAGGCTGATACAATAACTTTGAGTGATGTACTACCTAGGTCCACTAGATTAGAGAGAAGATGCAACATAGGCTGATTTTTTATTTGTTGTTGTAGACACTATTTTGAATATATTTTGTGAGCTTTCAAGCTCTATTAGATAGACACCATGATTTTGTATCCTGACACTTTTTGAGCTAGCTATATATATATATATATAGCTTTGGGAAGAGTTACTCTATATGTTCTACATTATGCACATGCTTTATCTTATGA
Organism: Thuja plicata; assembly: GCA_018584345.1. NCBI lineage: Eukaryota > Viridiplantae > Streptophyta > Pinopsida > Cupressales > Cupressaceae > Thuja > Thuja plicata. Next base: position 336,317 of record MU227608.1, on the reverse strand, counting down.
TGATGTGATGAGATATTTATGATGCATGTGTTTCTATTTACGATTATAATGATGCATGTTGTACACATCCTATGATGCATTTATATCCATGATATGATGACGATTATGTGTTCTTTCGACTATGATGGTTATAACTTATAATGATGCATATTCTATTTATGATGACGATGTTATGGTACTGATAATTCTTTATGACATGCATATAATCTATTTGATGGTTAAAATTCTTATATTGATTATTACATGTGATGTAGCTACTGACTTATAAGGATCTATATTTTTGTACTTTTTATGAATATTTTAATTTATATGATGAGATTTAGATGCTAGATGCATATGATTATCAATACTAATATGTTGTGTGTAGGACACATTTATTTTTTGTATTCCACAGTGCTAGATCATGATGACCATCATGACTAACAAAGGAAATGCTAGTGACACGACTAGGTTAAGGAGTGATTAGAATAAGTTATCTGGGAAAATGAAGTGACTTCTAAATCCATAATACATTAATTCTACATTCCTTTGAACCTTCACTCTTTAAGCATTTGTTTTTATTATTGAGTCACTTTTATTTAGCAAAATGGGTATGTCCACACCAAGATATTGACAGATCAAGATCGGATATTCCCTTTGCATTTAATAGACACTTAGAATAGATAAGGAATGGTCCCATCCATTTGAGGGTGTGGGTATTAAGGTTTGAGGTATGTGTGATAGTCACGAGAATTGTTATTCATTACAATATTTTCTGCATTAAACATGTGTCTCATATGTAAATGTGCCAATCACACACCCAAAATATCTATTCTTAGACTTCATGAAAAACATCCCACAATAAATAGACAAACAAAAATAAAGCCGTGAACCATATCGACCTCTCTAATCACTTGTGGATATCTTGGAGAAGCATAGGAACATGACTTATAAAAAATTAAAAAATAAGATAAGACTCTTTTAGACAATGAGCCAACAACCATAGTGATTTTTATGTCCATGTTATGTGTTTGTTTGACAATGATGTTTGGTTTCAGGAATGAGGTACCTTGTATAAGTCTAGCCTATCTTGTTTCAAGTATATCCATCCCCTGTATAAGGCATAATGACCATATGACAAAAGGACTGACTATGACTTGACTAATTGGTAAGATAGTGTGATTAGTTTGATTGAGGACCAATTGATAAGTTTTTCGGTTGATGTGTGATTTATGAAGCTCATACTTGTGCTGTATTTAGCATTTGTTTAATGCCTATTGATGAAAAATGATTGTTTTATTGACGATTGACAAAATAAATTTATTAAAATTTTTTTGATGTTTTTATGAATTTTGTTGGACTTTTTGCAGGACTTTTAATCATTTATTAGGATTTTTTTGGGACTCTTTATCATTTTTGACTTTTTATTTATTTTTTGATTTTTTCAAAATTTTTAATGGTTTTTTTTTTGTTTTTTTAGGGCTGTTTTTCATTTTTTTAGATTTTTAAGGAATTTTTATCATTTTTGGATTTTTTAAATACTTTTTAGGAATCATGACATTGATTCTAATGCTAATCAGGACACGAGATAGTTTATTATGTGACTAACTTGATGGAATGACTCATGGTAGGATAGACGATATGGATAACTCATGGTAAGATAGAGGATAGGTCCAACATAAACGACTAATGAATTTCAAGCCACTTATAGTTGGACAAGCTGATTATTATGGAAATATAGAGTGGATGGAAATGTGATATTGATTGATGTATCATGCGAAGTGAGGGTAGACTGTGGAGCAACAATCTCTACATATGGCATTAACATACCCAATTTTTATAATCACACTTGCCCAAAGTACCATTGAAGTGTTTTCACCGAAGGACAAATTACTTCTCTCTTTTTTGGTATTAGACAAGATGCCTATTCTCTAGGTTTTCATAAAGGTGACAATTTTTTCTTTTTAACTTTTTTTTTGTATTTTTGACATTTTTTTTTTTTTTTTTTTTAATTTTCAATTGTTTTTGAAAAGGGAAATTTTGAGAGCTATGTATAATTTTTTTGGAGGTGCATGTTGTTGATAGGTTTTGACAGAGGATGTCCCTCTGGCGTAGATAATTGATAAGTACATGTTTGATATATTGCTATGACGACATAAGGACCTAGTCAATCTGGATCAATTTTTTTTGGGTTTCTATCTGTAAGGCATTTTTAAATTTATTTTCCATTAATAAAAATTATCCAATCTCAAAGAAACTGACTTGGAATTTCTTATTACAACATCTTTAGAGACAATTCTGGTAGTCCTATAAGCAGTTTAGGGCATTCTAAGTCTTCTCATCAAGTAGTTCCAATTCATGTGGTGTAGACACACGATAGTCTTCATTTGTGATAAATTTTTTTAATAATACATCCAATGAAGGTAGCTTAACCTCAATTGGTAAAATTAATTCTTGTTTATACACTAAGGAGTTGGGCATGGCTCGAGTGGGCACGCAAATGCTAGTGCGGTAGGCCCACAAGGTAGGGTTAAGTTGAAGGTGTCAATCATGACAAAAGTCATTGATAATATTCTTAAGGATTTTTAATATAGCTTTGTTAGACACCTAAGCTTGGAAATTAATCTTAGGGTAACATAATGTGGAAAAATAGTGTTGGATGTGTGTTGGTTAATAGATTTGTCACTTTGATTCAATACTCCTCTGCCTAGGAAATTACTGAATCCAACTAGCAACATAGTCACTTGCAATGGTATTTGAGAGTGCTCTCTTCTTGTTTTACAAGGCACAACTACCTTCAAAAGATGTGTAATGTATAAAATGGGGTATGCATTTAACCTAAAAGTAGATGTGAATTTAATTTCAGATTAAAAATAAAATGTAGGTGAATGATACAAAGCCCATCCACTTTGTATTTAAGTGAAACAACCAGGAAAAATAACACCAACTCATCAAAGGGGATGTGAACATTATAGAATCAAAGTTTAGATATATCCATATTTTTGATTGAAGCATAATGAAATTATCTAGGTAGCTATGATTAACATAAGTCAATGACAATCTAAGAACAATATAATGAACAAAAATTTTCAGGAATTTTTATTTATTTCAAACAAAATTAAGAGTTCAAAGAATCAAAACTTTACAAACAAATCGATCAAATTCCCCTTTTCAAAAAATCTTATGCTATTTTCCCTTTACAATATTGAAATAAGAAAATCTCTCTTCTTATGGCCATAGGATCTCAGAATCAGGAATATTGAAAGAGATACCAAAGGCTCATATTTTCTATAGAGTGAGCCTCATAAAACATCTTTTGTGTATCTCAATATCGTCAAGACAATCTTCCCAGAAATCTTTGATATCTAGTCGATGTGCATAGTTTTTAGCTCCATAAATTTTTTTCCTTGCATATCCTTTTGTGTAGATCTAATCCTACGTGCTCAATAATGAGGGTTAGTAGCACTGCTTTTCAATGGGGGAAAGAAATCAAAACTACTAAGAATGAATCTATGGACAATAAAATAACAAGCAAGATAGAGGAAAACAAACGAATGCAAATCACAATGCTTGAAGCTTCTATTGCTTTTCTCTACTCCTTCTGAAATGTTGGATGAATGTTGCTTAGTATTGGTATCGAGAGCATTTGTGACTTGGGAGTGTTGAGAAAATGAGATCAATGTGATAATGATTTTTCTCAATGCCTCGTACAAGAATCCTACAGAGTAATTGTGCACAAAGCTTGAAATCCTGGATCCTTCAAATGGTTGAGAAGAGTTGATTATATAAAATATGGAAATTATTTGGACAGATGAGATCGATCCCATAAATTGGAGGATGAATGGTTGAGATCAAAATGAACTGGAGAAGCAATCAATAAACTCCACCTCTTTAACCTAAGAAAAGAGGGGATAGTTTAGTTAACTGAAAAGCTGACTGTCAGTTGCCTTTTAGAACTGAAGAGAAGGCTTGGAGTCACCTCTTGGAAATGGAGAGTTGAATTGGAGATACCTCTTGGAACTAGTGAGTTGATTTATTTGAGTATTTATTTAATTTTAGAAAATAAAATACTCAAACATGAGATAATTCAATTCTATTTTGATTTAAAATTGAATATTTGAATAAAATAAAATTAATTTAATTAGAAAAATGAATTAATAAGTTTAAATATTTGATTTTAAAATTTAGGAAATTGAATTTAATAAATTAACAAAGATTAATTAATTAAGGTTTATTAATTTTAAATAATTTTGGGGAAATGATTGAATGATTAGATAATTGGATTTAGATGAAATAAGATGATTAATTGATGATTTAGAAATCATTATTTAATAGAGGGAAATTAGTAATTTTATATATGGTCACAAGTCTGTCCATTTTGGGGTGTCTACATTTGCCCCTCTTTGATATATTGTGGCTTTTCGCATTGTGTCAAAGATTCTTCTGTTTTGATCCTTCCCCAACTTTCCTCGACGATAGCAGGTAGATTTATGCCACCTCAAAAAATTTGAGAGAAACGTAGAGAAATGATACTACAAAATGATTTCCATGACATTGAATAGTTTGTGAAAATAGTTATAGTCTCTCCTAATATTAGCTGCAAAATATTATGGGGCCCGTGATGATAAAATAGGATTCCTTGAGGAATTAGAGTGTTTTTTGATCATTTATAAATAGCTTATGGGCCCTTTCATTTGTCACTTTGTACTTTGGAGCTCCTGATTCTCTGGTAAGATTCACCTTTGAGTTTCTTTGTTTTTCTTTCTTTCTCTGAGTGATGGCTGGCCTTCCGAGATTCATTCACCTATCTGGTTGAGTCTGTACCTTTGATCATCTAGAGGGCACATACAATGTGGCAATTTTTGTATCCCTTGCGCATTAATTTATTGTCATTAATGCATTTAAATTCAATTAATTTTGTGCATTTTTTGTAACTATGTTGCAGTCGCCGCCAGTTTTTCTGCAATTGTTGAATGCATATCACAATTTCTATTTCCATTTTGTATTCACTAAATGTGCCACATTTGTTTCCTTTACTACCACAATTGCAAGTTCTATTTCACAATCATGAATTTGTTGCTGCAAACATTTTAAATGTTTCACAATTGTTTTTGGAGTGCCACAATTGCTCCGTTCTTCTGCATTCTTTGGGATTTTTCATCTGTTTGATTTGCTTTGTTGTTTTGGGAATTGATTATTGTATGTACTATTTTTTTTAGATTACTGGCGATACCAATAGGTTTGGTATAGCATTTTCAAATCTCTGAGGATGAGAGGGATATACTTAGGCATTTAGGATTATTTTGGATTACTTATATGCTCGAGATCATGATCAATAAGGGTCTGATCTCTGATTTACTAGAGAGGTGGCACTCAGACACATACACCTTTCATCTTCCTACTGGAGAGTGCACTGTCACTCTCGAGGATGTTTACCACATTCTCCAATTCTAATCTGGGGTGTGCTAGTAGAGTTCACTCAACAACCTGCCATTGTTGCTTTCTCTGAGATGTCTAGTTTTTCCTATTGATCAATTAGGGATGTCCGATCCCTATGATATCCTATGGTTTAGATTTTTCATGGGTTTAGACAGGTTTACTACATTGTTAGGTAGTTTGATTTGTGGGATTTTGTGTCCCGACCATAGGAAACATTTATTCTCTTTTGGATGAGGAGTTTTTCTCCAGAGTATGGTGAGAGACCATACTATTTATGCTTGGGGGCCTTGTATGCTAGCACATATGTACTATCAGATGTTCTACTTGGCTTACCAGAGTAGTAAGTCACTTGGATGCGGTGTGACCTTGCTTCAGATCTAGGCATGGGAGCACCTAACTATCTGCAAACCTATTGGTGGTCATGATCTTTCTATAGGTAGAACTTATGTCTTTATGTATGATGGAGCCATGGTCCAGTCCCATATGGGGCATCTTATGTATTAGAGGAAACATCTTGACATGATTCCTTATTTCATCTAGAGACCATATAGATCATGTCCTATCCATGATGGTGAGGATGCATACCTTCCTTTCTACCGACAGAGGAGGTTCCTGATTGGTCATGTCACTAAGCACGTTCACATTATTGATTTTCACAACACAGATAGGGTGTTGTGGAATTTTAGAGAGCATAAAGATGTGAGTGATTCTTATTCTTATTTTGTATGGAGGTCCAAAGAAATTATGCTTTTGGGAGCTGTGATCCCAATCCATGCTACAAGGACTGAGTTTGAGGGTCTACAACCTGCTCTGTGGATGTGGTGTTCAACCACTACTGATGCAAGTATACTTCTTTTGATTTATTTACTTTTTGATATATGATATGGTTCTCACACTTGTTCTATATGCCCATAAGGTGGGACTAAGCTACAAATGCTAGTCTCAACTAGATTCATTTACCATTTTCTTCAAGAGCTTCAGGGTTTCATTAGTGGCTTCAACTTTTCCATTCCCTTGGGGATAGTTGAACGAAGATAAACCTTGTTTTATTTGGAACTTCTCAAAGAGATCATCGACATCTTGGTTTTTAAATGATGTACCATGATCAATGAGTATGGTTTGAGGGATCCCATACCAAAAAATGATGTGATTCAGTATAAACATGGATATCTATTTACCATTGATGCATGTGAGAGGAATTTCTTCCACCCATTTGGTAAAGTATTTTTTTGGTGCAATTATGTATTTGTGACCATTAGAGGATGTTGGTGTTTCCCACTAAATCAAATCCCCATTTTGAAAAAGGCCACACTGAAGTGATGGGGTGGAGGTCTTGAGCTGGTGTGTGAATAAGATCTCCATGTATCTAACATTGCCGGTACCTTTGCACATATTTTTTAGCATCTATCTCTACTGTCAAACAATATTATTCCATCCTGATGATCTTCTTTTCTAAACTATTTCCACCTGGCTGTGACCCATAAATTCCTTCATGTACCTTGTATAAGACTCTCTGGGATTTTATGGAAGTGAGACATCGTAAAAGCATTCCATCTAGACTTTTTCTAGACAAAGTATTAGTGAGAAGGGTGTACCTAGAGGCTTGTCAGCTAAGGGAATTATTTTGGTTTCTAGATAGGTTAGGTGGTAGGGTATTGTCTTGTAGGTATTTATACACATCATGCTACTAGGGGGACTTAGGACCAACAAGGACACACAATAATTCTATTATTGGAGCCTTATATGCTGGTATCATCAATTATTCTACCATAAATTAGAATTTGGTTGTGTTACCTGGCATGTCAATTAAAGATGCTATAGTATCCATCACATTTGCTTCTTTGTTTGTAACCCTTGGGATTTGTTCAAATACAATGTAATGAAAAGAAGCCCACAATTTTTCCATCAGCTCTCTATATGGGATGATTTTTTCATCCTTGGTCATGTAATCATTGTTGACTTGACTGATAACCAACTAGGAATCACCATAGACTCTTAGTTTCTTTATCCTGCATTGTATAACTATTTTCTATCTAATGACCAAAGCTTCATACTCAGCTATGTTTTTCATACATGGAAAGTTGAGTCAAAAAGACTTAGGAATTGCATCATTTTGTGGAGTGATGAGTACTATTCTTTTTCCTACACCATGGTTGGTATTTGATCCATCAAAGAATAACTGCCAGACTATTATTATCGTTTGTACTGTAATGATCGATTCATCTAGGAAGTCAGAAACTATAGGTGGATGATCTAGAATTGGTGCATCTACTAATTGATCCATAATTACCTTCCCTTGGATAGCCTTTCAATCCACGTATTCTATGTCAAACTCACTTAAGATCATGACCCATTTGGTGATTCATCCTATTAGTGGTACTTTACTCAACAAGTATTTCAATGAATCTATGTGTGCTATGAGCTTTGTTTGATGACTCAACATATAATGTATTAACTTTTGAGAAGCAAATACAACTTCAAGACATGACTTTTTGATTGTTGAATAATTTAACTCGTAGTCGACCAATGTTCTACTGAGGTAGTAGATGGCTCTTTCCTTTTCTTGATCATCATGTTGTGCCAAAAGAAAACCTAGTGCTGAATCTATTGCTAATATATATAAGAGGAGTAGCTTGCCTAGAGCTGGTAGCACCAGTATAGGGGACTTCAATAGATAATCTCTGAATGTTTAAAACACTTGTTTGCATTGTTCTGTCCATACAAATATTATGTCCTTATGAATTAGGTGCTAAAATGGGTGACACTTGTCTACCAGTTGGGTGATGAATCGGTAGATAGATTGTAATCAGCCTTGTAAACCCTATAGTTGCCTCATATTTTTAGATGGTGGCATTTCAAGGATGGCCTTAACATTTTTTGGGTCTACTTCGATTCCTTTGTGTGATACACTGAATCCAAGGAGCTTTCTAGCAGTAACTTCAAATGCACACTTCTTTATATTGATTTGTACCTTGTATTCTTTCATTCTATAATACATAGGACCCAAAACTTGTAGGTGAGTTTTCCTAAGCGTTGACTTGACTAGTATATCATTGACATAATCTTCCATTATTTTATGAATCAGATCATGAAAGATCATTGCCATTTATTGCTGATAGGTTGCACCTGCATTCTTGAGGCCAAATGACATCACATTCCAGCAATAAGTTCCCCATGCACATGTGAATGTTGTCTTATGTTGATCCTTTGGTGAAATCTTTATTTGGTTATATCTAGAGAAACCGTCCATGAGTGACAATATTTGATGTCCTACTGTCAAGTCAACTATCATGTCGATATTTGGTAGAGGAAAATCATCCTTGGGATAAACCTTGTTCAAGTATATGAAATATTTGCTTATACAAATATGACCATTATGTTTTGTAACTGGCACCAAATTTGATATCCAATCCACATATGGAATGGGTCTGATGAAGCCCACATTTAAGAGTTTCTTTAATTATGTTTTGTCAAGTAAAGAAATTTATGGATTCATATTTCTTAATCTTTGCTTAACTAGTTTTGCATTTGGCAATAGTGGTAGATGATGGAGTATGAGATGTGAATCCAAACCTGACATATCTACATAAGACTATGTGAAGTTTATTTGTCTATCTTTGAAGAAAATAATAAACTATTCTCTTTCCTCTGGTGTAAGTGATTTATCCAAATAGACATTTTTAGGGTTCTTTTCATCCCCTAGATTGACTTCCTCTATTTCCTCTATTAGCAATGCTAAATTTTCTTTTGTTAAGGGGGGGAGTTCCAACTTTCCATCCTCTGGAACCTCAAAGAGTTTTCACTAGAAGATACATCATTTATATATATATATATATGTATATGTATATGTATATGTATATATATATGTATATGTATATGTATATATATATGTATATATATACATATACATATACATATATACATATATATATACATATACATATACATATATATATATACACATATATGTATACATATACATATACATATATATATATAT
>MU227608.1:290515-302721 GCA_018584345.1 Thuja plicata | reverse complement strand
TTCTAGAAACTTCTAACCCTGGGGTGAGCATGGGTACTACTCAAAGATGACCTTAGTTAACCCTTGACTTACCTTGGTTTCCCTTTACTAGCCATGTCCATAATAAATTACAACACTTGCCAAATTTAGCACAATAAATTAGAACATTAGACATGACTTAATAACATGAACATTTACTAATTTAATAACATATATGCAAACCACGTTTATGAAATAAACACATTACAACGAGGTCCATGTCTCTTTATATAGACAGGACCTTGGTAAGCACAGGTATATACATAGGTTCCAGTACTGGGTCCCTGATTTAGATCCATGGTCAACTCTTCCTACACACTCAATGCACACATCAATAGATCCAACACAAAATGATATGAAACATAACATAACGTCAATAATATATGTAAGCATATAAACCACATTGCATTTAGAACTGAAATATCCTAGCATTGGTTTCATAAACCATTTCCATCATATTACATTTATACATTTAGATCCATATAAAACATCAACATAAGCTGAAACTAAATCGGAACATAAACATCTCAAAGGTACCCTGATTACAAAATTAGGTGCTGAATATATAACATAGGATTCCACCGATCCTCAAAAGTACCAAAAAGTCTCGCTGATAGTCAAAGTATGTCAAAGCATAAACTGCTGAAAGCATGAAACAAAATAGTAAACTATAACAGTCTAGTGTAGGTCTCATAGGATTGGAAGCTATTGTGGGATTAGATGAGGTAGCTGAGGTGGAGGGTAGTCCTTTCAAAACAACCTTAGAACATCATGTTGTGACAACACATTTTGCATTGGTATCTTTGATAGTAATTTTAGCAACTTGGCTGTCTGAAGGATTTATGCAATTTATGGTGTTATCAGAGTTGACATAGGTATAGTTCACTTTCTTAGACAATATATCAGACACAAAGGATTTCCTTTTATTATGATCATGAAATGTATCATTGAAGATAGTGTGATCGGTTGTACCGTTGGAGAGGGTATTTGTGACATCAATTATCCCTTGGTCGATTAGGTCTTGTATGACATTTTTAAATCGGTAGAAGTTGGATGTATTGTGTCCTTTTACCTGCTGATACTCAAAAAAGTCATTATCGTTCCACCACTTGTGTTTCACAACACTATGTTCATACTCTCTAATTTCTGGTAGAGTGATATTATTGGTTTGAATCAACTTTTTCAGTGATGATTCTATCGAATCTCCTAATGGTGTGTAGTCATGTTTAGGAAAAGGAAACCTTTGTGGGCGTTGTGTTCTGTGTTGGGTGTGGGACACAACTACTTCTTAAGTAGTTGGTGTTTGAATCTAAGTTTTTTTTGCTGAGTGTGCACCATGATTTTTTTATTTGTTACGGGTTCTCCTTGTAATGAAACCTTGGGTTGAGCATAATTGATTGTTTTGATGTCAAGAAACCATTGTTGGTGACATATTTGTTCTTATTCCACCATTTGGCCTTATCCTTTTCATTGTTGTTTGTGTTTTTTCGGGTCATATTTTCAAGGATTCCTCTCTTGACCAAGTTTTTCTCACATCAGACTCCTTGTTCTATTAGTTGTTTGAAATTTGGAGTGAGGTGTAGCTCTGTCATGAATGACATGTCTGGGATCACTAGATTGTCGACAAACATGACTATTAGGTCTTGTTCGAGCACATCATACATTACTATGTTTATAGTGTTTCTCCATCTTTGTAAGAATTTAACAAACGATTCATGATCTTTCCACTTAATATCACAAAGGTCCTTGATGCTAACCTTGTGTTCGATTTTATGATGGAAATGAGAAATAATTTTTTTTGCCAATTCTCCCCAAGACTGAATGCCATGGGGTAAGTGTGAGAACCATTCCATTTTTGGTCCAACTATACTCTATGGAAATAGTCGCATTAGGTAGGTTTCATTGTGTATGACTTCAATGTAGATAGCAAAGAATTCCCTTATATACTCTACAGGACTGGTACTGCCTCTATATTTTTCAAATTTAGGCACCAAGAAGTGTGTGGGAAATGGTGACATGTGAAATGAGTGATCAAATGAGTATTGGTAAAAGTTCTCCGCTATGTAAGACTTGGTTTGTCCCTAATTTTGTAGGTCCACCATTTGCGTTTATAGATTCTTCACTTGTTGTATCAGCATGTCTGTTGGAAATTGAGGAACATTCCCAACATTGAATCTTCATGCCATGGTTGGTATAAGGCTTTTCCTTTGAGTTCCTTTTATTGGGACATATTATCTCCTTGGGATTTGGTATTGATTTCCCAACATGTGATTTTGATATTGGGGAATCTAATTTGTCCAAGGTTGTTGTTGCTATTTTTTTGGGATCCCTATTGGAATAAAGGTGTAGCCTTCGACGGATGTTGACCGAATGTTAGACCTACAGATATTGATCCATGTTGTTGGGAAGTATCAAGTACAAAGCTAGTAGGGATAGATTGGAGTGTTTGAGTAGTTGCAAATGGGTTATTTGTCATTTGGGGAATTGATGATATATCTTGATCACTTGATGTGAAAGGCCATGAGGCAGATGCTTGAGATGAATTGGTAACCATGGGTGCACTCAGTTGGGAACCCATCATGTTTTGGGTATATGATGTACTAGCTTGATTGGCAGAGCTATTTTGGGTAGACATAGTTTGTGATGATTTTGTGGTTGTTAATGATGGAAGAGACAATACTTGAGAAACCAAAAGATTCATTTGATAGTTTTGAGTTTTTCTTTGTCCTACTAGTGGGTTTTTAGGCCATATTGTTGATACATTGAATTCAGCAGGGAGCTTGACTCCCTTTTTGAACAACATAGCTAGAACTCTTTCAGAGTTTCTTTCCACAACAACATCAACTACTTGCGTAGAATAAGCATATTTATCTATGTCTTCAAGTTCTTCCTTTGTGACATCTTGAAATATGTTTTGTCTAAGGGACCCATGAGGAATTGTATGCACATTCTTAGTGTAGAGAGTGAGATCACTATTTTTAATGGGTTGTACTCTTGCTCTTTTTCCCATGGGGGAAACTAGTTAATGTAGGATTCATCTGGTTGGGTTCTAGCCTTTGAAATAGTATAAGGTCCTCCATAAGGTGTGAAATAAACGGTGTTATCCATGTTTTAAACTAAAATGAGTGATATAAATCAAACAAAAGGGATAACCTCTCGATCAAAATGTGTAGATCCAATCCCGCAAAGTCAATAATGAGGGTTAATAGCACTAATTTTCAATGGGGGAAACCAATCAAAACTACTCAAAAAAAATCTATGGACAATAAAATAAGAAGCAAGATAGAGGAAAAAACAAATGTAAATCACAATGCTTGAAGCTTCTATTTCTTCTCTCTACTCCTTCTGAAACACTAGATGAATGATGTTCAGTATTGGTATCGGTAGTGTCAGTGACTTGGGAGTGTTGAGAAAATGAGATCAATGTGATAATGATTTTTCTCAATGCCTCGTACAAGAATCCTACAGAGTAATTATGCACAAAGCTTGAAATCCTGGATGCTTCAAATGGTTGAGAAGGGTTGACTATATAGAATATGGAAATGATTTGGACGAATGGGATCGATCCTAGAAATTGGAGGATGAATTTTTGAGATCAAAAGGAACTGGAGAAGCAATCAGTAAACTCCACCTCTTTAACCGAAGAAAAGAGGGGATAGTTTAGTTAACTGAAGATCTCATTGCAAGTTGCCTTTTAGAACTGAAGAGAAGGCTTGGAGTCACCTCTTGGAAATGGAGAGTTGAATTGGAGTTAACTCTTGGAACTTGTGAGTTGATTTATTTGAGTATTTATTTATTTTTAGAAATTAAAATACTCAAACATGAGATAATTCAATTCTATTTTGATTTAAAATTGAATATTTGAATAAAATTAAATTAATTTAATGAAATGAATTTAATTAGAAGAATGAATTAATAAGTTTAAATATTTGATTTTAAACTTTAGGAAAGTGAATTGAATTAATTAATAAAGATTAATTAATTGAGGTTTATTAATTAAATAAAATTAATTATTTAATTAATTTGGGGAAATGATTGAATGATTACAAAATTGGATTTAGATGAAATAAGATGATTAATTAAGGATTAAAAAACTATTAGTTAATATAGGGAAATTACTAATTTATTGTATGGTCGCAAGTCTGTCCATTTTGGTGCATCTACGCCTTTAGTATTAAAATTAGCCCTCATTGGTAGATACTAAAATTGAAATTCACCAAGGGTTTTATCACCTCCTTTAGTGGCATCATGAGATTTGCAATAAAATAAAGACATAAACAAGGGAAATGTCTAGTATTTCTTTCCCATTTCCAAATATTTCATGATCACTTCAACCATTTGTCGACACACTTCAAGGAATAAAATGAAATCAATAGGGAACTGGGGTAGTCTTAACAAAGCCTTTTCAAAACCCCCAATCTTGAGGTATGTGAATCTATAAAATTGAGCATAAAAGCTCCTGAATTGCATGACCAAAGCAACGACTCACACAAAATTTGCAGACTAGGGCTTCCTTCAAGTCTTTTGATAATTTCCATAAAAAAGGCATCATTAACATAGGAATATACTTGAATCCCTACTTGCATGGTGAGTTGAGAGAATTTTCTATAAATACGAAAAGTCATAGTGGGAGGACCTCACATCTCTAATCCAACCCAAGCGGCTTCGTGGCTAGCTAAAACATAAATTAGGAATGAACACATATTAAAAATCATAGTATTTTGAACATTTCTCAATTACTAATTCAAGTGATAACTATTTATGGTAGCCCAATTGATAGAATTCTTCTCACTACAAACAACTAAAATGAAATGAAACATCTAGAATTGAAAAGTGTCAGAATGAACACTTCCCACCACCTGATGCAACAAAGCAATAATTTTTGAAGTCTCATCCTTGGAATGCACTCTTTTAAGCTTGGTGGGTAATTGGGACTTACCTCCTTTTTCAGATTTTAGCCAGGATTTAGCTATGGAATTTCTACACCAATATTCATAAGCTTTGAAATATCCCTCTCCCACAACCACAAACATATTCTTAGGAACTTCTCCTCTAGGTATGAACAATACACGAGCAATGTTCTCTAGAGTAATTTGGGAAATTACCCTTCCGCCTTCTGCTTGAATTTCTTGTGCAACCAGATTATACCTTCTTGAACATGAAATTATCAAGTCGGTACATGATATTATGGACATGAAACCTCCTGCATGTGCCAATTCATTCTATAAAGTTTTATCTTACAAGAGAGTTCTGTCAACTCAATCAAGAAATATCTAAGAGCTTATCAATGTCAGCATGAACCTCACTATCTTTTATGCCTGCCCAATGGTTTTGCATTCCACTCTGTATGAGTGCAAACCATAAAGCATAATGTAAGAAATCTCAATAGTAAATGAGAAACTATTTCAAAAAATTATTTGCCACCCCATTCATGTACTTATTCCTGATATGACATGCATTAAATATTGCCTTTACTCCACTCCTCAAAAATAGCACTTTAATATTCTTTCTACTTCTTACACGAGGCAACAAGGCTAGTCCATACACATAAATTCACAAAGTGGCAGTGCTTAGAAACCTAAGTGGTACCTTAATAGTCACTCAATCAGGAAAGATGTAAAGTTCAGAAGTAATGATCGAGCGTTTTAGAATTTTAGAAACTTCCGATCGGGCGACCAAAAAAAGAAGGCAAGTCAGGCGATCGATAAATTTTGAAAAATTATAACTCTCCAACCAGCTTAGAAAAAGACAAAGAAGAATGACTAGGTTCAGATATTTATAAAATCTATGACTTAAGATTTAGACTAAGGATCCGACCAATAAAAAGAACTTAGGACTTGTGAGCTAGAGAGAAATTGGGTTACAAGTATAAATTGGTTATGAAGGGGGGCAAGGAATAAATGGACATAGAGAATCTAGAAGGACCTTGGCATAAAGCCTTATTAATTGGGAAAAAGAGGGAAAATAAACAAGAACGACACACCCAAGAAAAGGAAAAAAAAATATGTACAAAGTAACCGTTGGAATTATTGGAATGATGTACTGAGAGGGGAGGGGTGAATCAGTACCTCTAAAACTTTTTATGTTATTGGCCAATTAACCTTTGTGTCATCAGATTTGTATATACCTATATATCTGTTCATCTTTGCTTATGTATGTGTAATCATAATATAAGTTCTTTACATGTATAAACATTCAAGAAACATTCATGAAAACAAATAACACATAACACATGATATGATATCATAGAAAACTCCTGTTAGGAAGTAAAAACTGTGGTGGGGATGTCTACCCACAAAAATTACTATCTGTAGATAATAAGGGAGTTGGTAAAGGCTTACAATTGATCACTTATGATGATCTACCCTGTTAAGAGTATTAGAGTGGAGACCTGTTAGGATCTACTTTGTTTGAAGCTTTAGCAACACCGTTAGGTGTGCACTATGTTAAGAGATTTATCAAAGAACTGTTAAGTCCACCTTTTACAAAAGGATTTCTATTATGATGCACTTGTTAGAATGCAACTACAATATAAATGTTGATCTGATAGTGAATGCAATCTCTTATTTCTGATAACAGATCCTGTATATCTTACAATGTATGTATGTAATCACCTTGAGTGATTGAGTAATACCTTGTCTCTACTCGTCGGTAGCCTTCCTGTGTTCTTGATAACTGTTGTGATCTATTTTTGAACTTTGCATGAATTATCTTCTTCTGCTTAGACTCTCTCCATAGCTACTATCATATTCAAATGATTACAAGTCTCTATTATTACAAATGATGGAACATCTATTTATACTAGTTTCTAGTTCTATTCTTGATTCACGCTTTTCAAATTAACTCTAGATCCAAGGTTTACAACTTGACCTTGATCTTTAGTTAGATATGTTTTAGATCCATTAGGATGCTTTAAAACATTTACAATATACTTTCTTGACCCTCAAGTTAAGATTTAAAAAAAATAAAAACTCTATAAATAGAATTATATTGCTTTATCTGACATGTAAAATCAAATCCACTTTTTGTGGGTCCTTTAACTGAATGTCGATTTTGATGGTTAGGCTACTCTGTCAGTCTGTCGGTTTTCCTCTCCGTCAGTGTTCCTTACTTGAACTGTTCATTAGGTATGCCTTTTATTCTCTTTTGGTGATGTTCTCAAAACTATATCGTTGGTTATGCTTGTCGTAGGTAATTTCTATACTTAGCATTTTCACATTAGACATTTTTTCCTGTCGGGTATGCTCACTGTCCGCTGGTTATGCTTGCTATCCATTGGTTATGCTTATATCGATGACCTTTATCATGTTTTTCCCTTTAAGTATACTAATGGAAAAACTTAATGTCGTCAATATCCCCCTTTGATATTAGTATCAAAAATTGATATGTACAACATACTTGATGCATTAGTATGTACACCTATGTATACTTCTTCCTTAGTCATGAAATGACTCCCCCTATGCATATGCTAGTAAGTGTAAGTTTATGTACATATCTATCTTTTCTGTACATAAATTATACATATCCTCATATAGTATTTTGTACATATGTATACATTCCTCCTTTTTTCTTACTAAAGTGTATTGTACATATGTATACATTCCTCCTTTTTTGATAATGAGGGCAAAGGTACTTACATCTTTTCAAAAATGTGAGAGTGTGAGGCTTTGATTTCCTCCATCCTTTTCTCCCATTTCTCCTTTAAATTCTCAAGAGCCAAATTCTCAAGTGATATCCTCACATGCATGTCATATATGCTGTCTACCACATACATTTTTGGGGTCATGATTAGATTTATTGCATCTGTAATATGCTGTTGTAGAGTGTGAGGTTTGGAAAAATTTGAGCTTGAAGCTCTGTAACCTGATTTCTAAATTGAGCCTCTGCATCCCATATTTCTTGTCTCAATCTATTTACCTCTGTTATCTTTTCATGATGCAGCTTTATAGTGTTTACATCAGAGGTTAAACTCAGTGCACTAGTTGTTAGATCTGAATCTAATTGTGACATCTTTTCACTATTTTCTTTAGTGAAGTTTTTTAATGTGCATAATTTCTAAACTAAGGTAACAACTTTAGCAATCATAGGTTCTAATTCACTTTCTAGTTCAGATAGCTTTACCTTGTTCTCTGCCACTTCTTGGCTGATCTTCTCAATTAGTTTGTGTTGATATTTCATCTCTACCTGTTCTTCCATTGCCTTCTCTGCATCTACATTCTGATTTGTGATGGCATTGGTAAGAACTACTATTTGTTCCATGACTGATGTGGTATCTTCAATTTTGACATCTGGAACAAGTTGATGTAGAATATCTCTTGCTTGTTCAAGTGCTTGGGCTTCCCTATGTGTCTTTCTCATTTTCTCTTGAATTGCCTTTCTTTGACACATCACTCCAAACTTTTGAAGTGTTTCAGTATCTAAAGTAGGTACATCCCACTTAGGTATTTCTATTACCCCATCAAGTGTGACAACCAAGATATCTTTCTTCAATGCATTTTTATTTTTTTTCTTTGGCTGGGTGGCTGATTGGTGTCCTACCATTTGTAAACCTTGAGATTGGATTGATTTGGTGGGTGAGGGTTGAGAAGATGAAGCATCTTTTTGTTTTTTTTCTGAGTCCACCAGCTGGTTTTGTGAAGACATCTCCTCATTTTCCTTGGGTGTATCAATAGATTTATCTTCTTTTTCTTTCATGCTTTCATCCTGTTTAAATTTTTCACTCTTTTCTTTCTCTTCATCCTTTCTCAATGTTTCATCTGTCTTGTTATCTTCTCCTTTGTCTTTTTCAATAGACACTTCTTGTTGAGTGTCAGTTGCATCTTTCATTTTTGTATTTGTATCCTTTTGAATATTTGATGCATCTTTATTTTCATCTTTACCCATGTCCTTGGGTATATCATCATCTTTCTTAGATGATTTCTCCTTACTTGATTCAATATAAATAGAATCGATTAATATGTTCATGTTTGTCAGTGTATTGACTTTTGCAGTGTTAATAGTTGAATCCTATCTGTCGGTATTGCCCTATGCAACATTGATATCTTCATCTTTTTAAACTTCTTCTGCAAGGTCTTTTCCTGTAATAACATTGACAATGTTATCTAACCACGATTCATCATTGATATCATCAGTTATGTTACCTTTTATTGTCAAATCTTCTTTGGTAACTTCTTCTTCTCCACTCAAGTCAATATGAATGGACTTGGTGGATTTTGACTATCCTCACTATGAGTGTTGTGAAGAGTAGTGTTTGACTATACTTCATCTACAATGTCACTATGTTTGGGGCCTGCTGGATCACTCTCTTCTATATCCAATTCCACAGATGAGTCATCTTGTACATCTTTAATGATGATTTGTTCCTTCTCTGGGCTAGCTTCCTTAGTGGGCTTATTGAGTATCTTTCACCACTTCTTAATGATATTTTGATCAAGATCAATTATCTTCCCCTTGAGAAATTCATATGCTCTCATTTTTGGTGAGAACTCCTTTTCATACTTCTTCATCATCTCAGTAATTTCTTCCTTATTTGTATCAGGAGGCATAAGAGTTACAAGTATTCTTTCTCTTATTTCCTTTTCTTGATATAGTGCAAAAGTCCATCTGGCTGACAATCTCTTTGATAGTTCTTTGGGAACGTCATATTCTAAGAATACCAGTGAAACATAATGATGTTTGCACATTTTTTCTATTATTGCATCTTCAATCTTATTTTGATCCTCTGTACTGAATTTTAACCATTTCCTAATGTTAGGTTCAGAAATAGACTGTGATTCTAAAATATTCTTGCATATTTTATTAATTTTTGTAGGGACCAAAGTTTCTTTTTCCTTTTGTATCTCTACATCACAATCATCCATAGATGAGACTTCTAGATCTTCTTGAGTTCTAGTCATCTTCCTTCTTTTGGTCTATCTTTCTTTTGGAGGAGATGGTTTTCTCTTGTATATCCTCACTCTTCCTTTCTGTAATGGTGAAGGAGTTGACTCTTTTGCAGTCTGGCTTCTTGTTCTTGAAGCGGTTGTTGTTCTTTCTCTTTTGGGTGTAGGAGGGGGTGGAGAATTTGAATATGTACCCTCTGAGTCATTCTTTTCTACTTCTTCATCAATAGGTGACTGTCCTTTGGTTTGTTCCTCCTTACCCTCTGTTTCCTCTTCACTTTCTTTTGTAACTGCAAATTTCTTGGTTAAGTTTTTGACCATCTTGTCCTTCTTGTTTACAATTTTCTTGACAACAAGATCTGTCTTGATCTTTTTTTTGGCTTCCTCATAGGTGCCAAATCTTGCTTGTTTGTTGTCAATTGGTTCATTCAATAGTGCCTTGATGCACTCATTGGCTTGTCCTAATTTGATCTCATACTCTAAATGTGAAAGCCAGGACTTCCTAGGTACTACTGCTTGGATATACATGAAATAAGTATCTACCATAAAACATATGTCCTCTTTTTGTTCTTCTATCAAACTTTTAGGTATCCTTGTTCTAGCTTGCAACATTTCCTTAATTCTTTTTAAATACTCATTCATTATATCATCAAAGTTTGTTCCTAGTGACTCTATATGCTCACATATCTGTATGGTTATAGGTCTAGTTGTATCCCATACTACTTTGCCTATGGAAGGAAAGTATTCTTCAAAGTAAAAGAATATGCACATATTGAGGGAACCAAACTTACAAGTGTTTGTTCTTAAATATCTTATGGTGTTCATGTTCTCCTCAAGTTGATTCAACAGGATCTCTGCAAGATCCATCTTCTTTCCTTGTTTGATGATTTTGAATGTTATGCTCATAGGACTGCTTGATATCCTATTCATTATGCTTGCATGGAAGATTTTGTACCCTACCACACATGCACCAAACATGAGTTCTTTGTCAGTGATAGTGTTGACCTTGAGAGCTCTTTTGTCTGATTTTGCACCAGTTAGCTTTTCTATTTCCTTCAGAAATGGGTGCTTGTGAGCTTGCCGTTTGTCAGTTGTAATCTTGTAACTGCACGAATAACATCCTTTGTTATTTTTTTTGGCTTATTAATCCATAAAGTTTGGTTATGCATTCTGCTGAGAACTATTTTTATCCATTGTGTTTTGAAAACTCTAAGAAAGTGTAATGCATTCGTGAGTCCTTTCACTTCGAGATGCTTGTTCTCTTCTTTCAGTTTTCTAGCTTCATCACATAGTTCCTTGTAGGCATTATCTAAGTCTAAATCTCCCAATTACAAGATCTTACAGTATATATAGGACCTTATGTCTTCTACTAGTAAAACCCTAGGTGGGATTCTAGAGAATGCTCTGGAATCATCAAGTTGTGATGTGATTTCTGGGTCCACCTTGTATTTTGGTTCAACACAAGTGCCTCTGCTAACAAGCTTGATCATTTTCTTCTTATCTTCCTTCAAGTAGATGCCATCGTGTTTCAGAAATTTAGGGTTTTTCATAATTTAAATAGTGCGGTTGGTGAATGTAGGTACTTACTAAATCTCTATGATTTCCCATGAATCCTCTGAGTGGTGTTAGAATCTTGTTGGAGTTGCTCTTCAATTTTTCTCTTCAATCGCTCTGCTGGGCTCTCTTGGTTGCTTGAAAATCGTGGGTGCAAAATGAGTTTAGTTGTCAGTCTTTTATAACTTTTGTGCCCTAAGTTGTCATTAATGCTCACTAACTTGTCAGTATACAAATACTGAGTTTGTCAGTTGAGGCATAAATAACATCTTCAGTGTAGGCGTAAAGTGTCAGGGTTGCCAGCATCTTTGATGACTTCACCGATGATTGTCGGTAAAGTGGCGAAGAAAAATTTTGTCGGCTCAAGGATCACTAATGTCTGTCGGTTTACACTTAGCCACTTGGATTTTGTGTAATGACCAATACATTCTGGTAAGTAGTGTTAACTATTTTTGTGTGTGTTCACCGATGCATATTTGTACCCAATAATCGATGGTTGTTTTTCAATAACATTTAAAAGTGACAATATAGTGCATCTTTAATAATGCTGATTTGTCTATATGATCAATATGTAAATGGAACCGATGCATAATATAACTTTTTATAATGCAGTTCCATACTTGTGTAATTTAGTTGGAAATGGTGATGCCACCAGATCCATTGGATGGGGCGTCATCATTTGCATTTCTTGTTCCAGCACCTTCAGTGTTTGTGGCTTTTACCCACATCTTGTTTCTCATCTTCTTGATGTCA
>MU227608.1:214234-257672 GCA_018584345.1 Thuja plicata | reverse complement strand
CTTTGATACCCTCCCAATTAGGTGGCACAAAAACCTGCTTTAAGGCCCTTGTCTGTATCTACTTTCCATAGGCCTTCCAAAGAGTATACTAAAAAAAGATAGTTTTCTCTACTTTTCAAGTCTAGCACTAATTTTTGTCATACATGGTTGTGATAATGTTATGTTACATCCTTACCAAAGTTCCTTGGAGGTATTGGTTGGGGCTAGGTATAGCTTTGACTTTGGACTTGTGGATGGTTGTTTGTTTAAATTTATTAATAAAACAATATTAGAATAGCTTTGACCCCTCTCCCTCCAAATGGAGAGAGAAAGGACCTCAAGAGTAAGGAAAGACCAGGTATTCCCCCCACAAGATGAAGCCTCCCACACCCCCAACAAAGTTAACAAATAAGAATACTTTCTTTACGTGAAGGTTTTGGTTAAAATATTGGCAACTTGCTTGGATGTTGGGCAATAGTATACTGATGACTTGTCCATGAATGAGATCCCCAATGTAGTGTATCTGTATGTCAATAGGCTTGGTCCTTTGATGATGGATTGGGATACATGAGATTTGAGTAGCACATTGATTGTCTCAAAATATGATTTATAGTTGTTTAGATTGAATACCAAACTCAATGAGAAAATTTTGAAACCAAATAGCCATAGTTTTGGTACTCAGCTTCAATAGAAGATGGAACAATAACAAATTTATTTTTAGAGAGAAAGAAGCAATTTATTATTGGTTCATCTTCTCTTGAAGATGAGTACCAAACCTGAGGCTATTTGGTTTCAATTTTTTTAAAAAAAAATCTAGTATTGGTTGAAATTTTGACATACCTTGGTCGAAACATTTCAACCAATCTATTTCGAAAGTTTGCATCATGGGTCTGGCATCCTGGTCAGATGGGCCAAAAATTTTGGCCACATTTGGTCAAAACATTTCGACAAATGTTTGTCGAAGTTTTGAAAAATAATACAGATGTTTGTAGATGATAATTTTGACCAAGTTTGCAAAGAAATTTTGACATTAATAGAAATGTGTCGATCGTTCGATGACAAAAATACTGACAAAGCAATTTGTGGGTCTTTCAACCAAATTGGGTAGATAATTCAACCAATTTTATTCAAAAATAGGGCCCAATTCTACTAGTAATTAACAGTGTGAATACTGTAATAGTGGGATTAAATCCTTTAATAAGGTAGTCTATAATAGGACTTTAGATACTTCTAACAAGGTACCATTCACTCCTACTAGGGTGAGTCACCTAGAAAGTGACATATTATAAGCTCCTAATAGAGAACTCATTTCTACTATAGTGAGAAGATTGTGGGCATCATCCCCACCATGGTTTTTCCCTCTAACTAAAGGTTTCCAAGATAAAAATATGAGTGTTATGCATTTGGATTTATTGTCATTTCGTTCATTGCACTTTTAATTTACACTTACTGTTATATGCTTCATAGTTTGGAAGTTTCTTTTGCTACTGCTTATGGGTATATGTAAAAATATGAAAGTTTTATTAGTCCCAATTCACCCCCCTCTGAGTACCTATTATTTCCAACAATTGGTATCAGAGCACAAACTCTCTAGAGGAAAAGTTTAACAACTTGGGGAGTAGATCTGAGGGGATGGAAAGCTATAGGTATGAAAGACAGTTGGAGACAGCCAACGAGATGATTGAGGAGTTAAAGAACAAGATTAAGGATTCATTGACAAAAAGGAAATAATTGTTTGACCAACTAAAAGATAGTTTAGAAAACATTGATGAATTATCCAACAATAGAATATTTGATGAAAAATAAAAAGATCCTGACGAAAGAAGAAACTAAGATGAAAAGAGAACAAGAAATTTAAGCTATAAAGATATGTGAAGTTCTTGAAGGCATGGGAGCTTCTGAAGATGCAAAAATTACCACTAAAACTACAAAGAAGAATGCTGAAGAATTGATCAGAGAAAATGACATTATACTTCAAATATTGAAACATGAGAACCATACACTAAATGAAAAACTAAGGGACACCGCTGATGAAAACTTATAAATGTGTGCTGAAAATTAATCACTAAGACAAGAGAATAAACAATTGAAAGAAGAATTGAAGATTGAGAGAGAGACAAATGAAAAATTAAGCAATATGAACAAAGCATATAGAAGATTGATGAGAAATTGAGGAATCAAAGGCAACCTAGAGATACCTCTGGTCTAGGATATACCCGTGACAACAAATTTGAAAAAGGAGAATCATCCAAATCTAGTTATGAGAAACAATCAAATATTCCTAAGGTTTATACAAGAACACAAGGTAAAAAACCTATAAAACCCACTTGTTACAATTGTGGAAAGCCTGGACACACTGCTAATGTATGTAGAAGCCAACCAGTGAATGTTCCAATAACTACTCATTCTGATGGTTATTGTTATAATTGCAAAAAATATGGTCATCAAGATTATGAGTGTAGATCAAGGACCAATAGTAGATCATTTGAAAGGAGTTTTAAAGGCTACTTTTATTCATACAACAAATTTGGACACAAGGCAAAACATTGTAGATCAAGGATACCTAACAAATCGTTGAGTTTTCTAAGAAGAGAAGGTAACACGAATCTCACATGCACTATTTGTGGAAAACATGGACACGTGGCTATGAATTTTTTATTGAGGAATCCTAGAGGTAATGATGGACCCTAGAGAACAATGGTAATGACATGTTTTTATTGTCATAAGATTGGACATCTAGCAAGAGATTGCAGATAAAAGATCTGGTCACCAAGAAATAAAGATGAGAAAGGTAAAAAGACTATTAATATTGAAGAAGTGAGGGATGAGATGAAAAAGGTATGGGTGAAGAAGGAAGAAAGTAAAGAAGACGCCAACGCATTGATAGGTAACCCTCCATCCTTTGGCTAAGGGGATTCATCCTCAAACTAAGCAAGTAAGTTTTTCTTAGCAATTGAATTTCATTGTTATATCTAACTGGCCCCTTATAATGATGATTAGTAATATCTATTTGCATCATGAGATGCATTTATGTTAATTTTGATGAATTACATAGAGACAATTTGTATGAAGCAGTTAATGTTAAATGAGAGTCTTTTTTAGAGTCTGAAAAGAAAATAAGAGAAAAGGCACTTCTCTATATAATGACACATTTGATAGTAAAGGAAGTAGATGAAATAATTGAGAAATATAAAGTCACATTCAGTGTTGGACATAGGACTACAAAGCTACTAGCTGTGAAGGAGAAAGAAGTTGAAGAAGAGAGAGTGGTGATATGGAAAAGGATATTCAACATGGATCAACCATAGGTAACAAACACATTAGGTACATCTCAAGTAGATGATACTTTTACTTTGAATGAGTGAATAGGAGATGTGTTAGGAAAAATTCCAAGTATGGTTACACATATAGACCTAAAAAAATATTTAAATGATGATGTTATAATTGAGGATATCACTAATAATCCCAACTCTCCTATGGTTGGAGATGAAGCTGAAGATATTCCACTTCAGTCTCCACTTGATGTAAATCCTATTGAGATAAATGATGATATAATTGATGTTAAAACACACAAAGTTGATCTAATAGAAAAAATTAATGAAACAAGACAAGTAACTGAGACCACTGAATAGGAAAAGGATAATACAGAACAAGGTGAAGCTACTCAAGAAAAAAATGAGCAACATAAAGATAAAGAAAAGAACTCAGAGAAAAACAATGAAACTAATTCAAGAAATACTAGTACAGGTGAGAAAAGCAATAAAGATGGAGCTGAGACACCAAAGGTTAACATCCCCAATGACTCACAAACTAACACAAAGGATATCAAAGAGAAGAAGAAGAGAAAGATAATAGAAGAAGATGAAGAAGAAGAAGATGAAGAAGAAGAGGAAGAAGATGATCCATAATTTGAAATTCTAAAGAAAGATTTTAATAAGTTGAAGCCAAAGGAAAAATTACTATTTTCAAGGAAATTGGCAACAAAGGTTGAGAAGAACATAAGTACAAAATGAAAATACTGAGGAAAACCATTGCTATAATTTGTGATCTAGTACCTGATGTAGATATTGATGAAGAAGAATCTATGATTGATCAACTGAAAAGCTTAGTTAATGAAATTACAAGTCTAGATCATGAAATGGAAGAGGAAATGATTAAGAGATAAGAGAAGAGATTGGAGAAGGAAATGATGGAGAAGCTAGTGTAGAAGATTGAACTTGAGAAAGTTTCCTTATATGAACTAGTTAAGAAACTCAAGGAATCATTACTTGAGGTTGGAAAAATCTTTAACAAAAATATATTCTGACCATCTTCACTACATAAATCAAGACAAAGAAGGAAGAGATTGAAAAAGAGTTGGATACACTTGTCAACCAATTGGACCACTTAAATAGTTCCATGATGGATCAAAAAGCAAAACCAAAAGAGTTCGTACATAAGAAAATGGAACTTAAGGAAGAGGAGGACATGATAAGGATGACATTTCTAGAATTAAAAGGATTTATGACTCCACACATGGACATTATCCAAGCCTCTCTTAAGAAAGATGAAGTGTTGATAGTTACTCCAGATATAGGTACAATTGATAGTATGGAGGATTTGGCTTTAGGCATAAATGATCATCACATTGCCTTGAAAATACTTAAAGATTCATGGGTGCATTTTCTTGCCACTACAAAGGTAAATTTCAAGACTATATTTGACAAACTATAAATTATGAACACCCTTGTACACAAATTTTGATCTTAGTTTTTTTGACATTATTGTAAAAAAAGAGGGAGCATATAAGTAGATCAAAAGAGGGAGTATATAGAAGAAAGAGTATATAGAGTATGTAGTCTATGATAGATAAGAGGAGGTACATATTAATGGGGAGTATATAATCAAACATAGAGTATATGTTCTGAAATTTTGAAATTCTGAAAATTTTGAACAATTTTTTTCCATCAATGCCAAAGAGGGAGAATGATGATATCAGGATTATGAGATATAACATTGATGATGATCTTATAGAGTATGGTTGTCATTTCTAGAAAACCATTACATAGGTAACAAATTTTTGTGTGAGTAAATTAAGTTACAACAACCAGTATGAAATATATCCAATCGGTAACAAGAAGTCACTCGAAAATAGGTGAACAAGAGAATAGGTAAAGGACAAATTGGTTAAGGAAGACAAGTTTCCTATCATACATTGGAAGGTATAAAGAAAACATGTATACTAAGATTTGTGAATACACAACTTAGGTCACACGAGTAAAGGCATAAATGAAGATACCACCAATCGGTAAGTTCAGTGAACAGGTAAAGGTAAAGGTTATTGAAATTTTTTGTTCAATTGGTCAAAGCAGTTATGACGATGCATGATTCAATGAATCTAGACAAAATGAAAAATGTAGCACACTATTTAAAGAGTTGAATAAGTAAATTTCTTGGCAGTTGTGTACAAATCTGATTAACTTAAGGCATATTCTTGTGTGTGTATTTTGTGGTTCTTGCAAGCTGCAACACAACACTTCAATAAGTCATTGCATTAGTGAAAAATATAGAATAAGCCATATAATTAACCACTAAAACTGACTTATTGCTTCCTATTTAAGAGGTGTATGAAGAATGCAATAATTTCCCTTAGATTCTGCATTAATCAGTGACATATACAAACTAGAATGGAAGATTCAATTGAAAACAAGCCTAAATGCTCAAGAAATGGTTCATTTAGTTCTAGAATTGAATATTATAACAATGCAAATGAGATTTGATCTAAAATGCATAAAGACTCTTAAGAATACTAGCAGCATAAGACATTTACTTCTAAAATTAGGGGCAACATAAGGATGCTTTCAACAATTAGAATTAGGGGCCCATTGAGCTTAAAATTCATTCTATTTATAGAAGAATTAGGTGAATGAGAAGTTGATATTGAAAGTGGAAGAGAGGTGGAGATTGAATCTTTGGTGATCCATGTGAGGTGATCCAAGTGATTTCACTCCCATTGGTTAGGGAATTGTCTTTCCCTTTTGTTAATGGGAATATAATTTGAGGAATTATTTAATTACCGTTTATTAATTACTTTAGCCATGTTTAGAATTGTTTTAATTGAATTGAATTGTTTTTTTATTTAATTCAATCATTTTGATTTAATTGGCTAAGGAAATTAATTCTATTTAGTGATTAAAACCACTTAGGAGATTAACTTTGATTTAATGAATTATGCCAATAAATTGAAGAATTTTCTTGACATAATTAGGGGTATGATCACACTTAGGGAAAATAGGGTCTATGGTCAGAGTAGCCCAAATTGGGGTGGTTAAATTTACCCCTCTTTGAATAGATGTGAAAGCAACACATTAATAAGTTTTTGATGTTGACTTCAGAAAGTTTGAAAATTTCACACTTGATCGAACGAAATGTCTTATGAGATCAGTCTCGCACTTGATTGAACTAAAATGATAGAATTGAATTTGAACTTGATCAAACAAAGGTCAATAAGAAAAGATCTTAAAGATACCAGTTCTGAACTTGGTTTTCATCCAAAAATTGATAATACTGACTCCGAACTTGATCGAACGAAGGTCAGTACAAAGTTGCCAGGAGCTTTAATAAGAATCTAAGAAATAGTAGACATGAGATATCCATCTTGTGAGAACTGGAGCCTTCAATCTAACAGTCCTGATTTAGTTAAGTAACTGTCACACCTTTAGTTGTTTGATAATAAAGTCATTTTAATGTTGTTTTGAGAAAGAACTTGATTGATTTGAGTGTGATCATGCCCCCTCAGAAATGAAATTGAAGGAAAAGAATAAATCCATCTATAGAATGATGTATCACTTGAATTGAGAAAGAATCAATTTAGAAGAAGTGGGGAAATGAAGGCATATTTAGAGAAAACACAATTTTACCAAGTTAATCACGTTAAAATGTGAGTTTTGATTTCGTTCTCGATAGATCAAATATTTTGGGAATCATTGATATCAGTAATATAGATTATGTATTTAACTTGGATTTAGGATGAAGAAAGAATTTATTTTAAGCTCAAGTCCTATTTATGCGATTCTTTTAAAATGAATCATGCAATCTTTAAATGCATCTACATGCAGACTACTAGGACTATCACTGATATTGTATACATTGTAGCATTTTATCATCATTGGGCATTTGTTGTAATGTCATCAACTGATAGTACAACTGTCACTAATACCCACTGGTATCATGAAAGTATGAATACTATGTGTATTAGATGCAATGTTGGAAATAAACTTAGGCATCAAGGCATAGAAGCCAGGACGAAAAATTAGTTATCTCCTTTTAATGTTTAGAATTAGTTTTTGTTCAAGTGTAATATAAGATATGTGACCCATAAAGACCGTAAAAATTCATATCCTTGGGTACATTATGTAGCGTACACATTAGTGACAATCTAATTTAGAAAACAGAAAAGGAAATTGTTTCAACCTCACCGTAGTTTACACATAACAAGGATCGAGATATATGCGAATATCCACTCATGTTGGCATCTCTTACCATAAAAATCCAAGTTAGGTGAATTTTATAGGATATTTGGAACAATCCCCATACACAGAAAACCAAGAAAACATTATTCCACTTGTCCTTGTGACTCTTTGTCTTTGAATAGATCTCATGGAGTTCAAACAAAATTTATAATCGCTTAGATGCCACTAGTATGAAACATCATGGGAACCTAAAAGAATCATAATAAAACCAAGATCAAACTATGTGTTTAAGTAGTATTGACAAATACAATTAATTCATTTGTCAAGCGCAGTAGAGATTCATCAATCAGAATTTGGAATATAAAGAAATATGTTTTCATATATGAGTGTATATTAGATTAATTGTGTTAACAAGTGTAATCCAATGTAGTGTTTAGAAACACTGGTTGATTAAAGTGTTGAAAAACACTAGTTCATTTTTTATTAAAGTGTTGAAAAACAAAAGTTCATTTATGTTCAGGATTAAAGTGTTGAGAAACACTAGTTTGATGTCTGTTACAGGTAGGTGGTGTTGAAGAAACACCTTTGTTTGTGATAGTGATGTTTAAGTTCAAGTATTGATAAATACTGTTTGTGAGATGCAAACCATCCTAGACAAGATGCTTATGACAACCTAGCAGACACAAACTGACCATGCTAGCAAAGATGTCCCTAGTGCATAATGACTATTCCTAAGATGCAAATGCAGACAAATCCCAAGCAAGGATAGGACTTTTGTAAGGAATCAAAGTCACAAAATAGCACAGGTGAAAGTATGAGGGTTTTAGTGTCATCAATGCATTGATAGAAAGAGCATAGAGTTTGAGTGATGCCTGTTTGTTAGGTTTTCACCACTTAGAAAAGCTTTTTATTTTTTCTACCAAGACGCCTGTTTGCCAGGTTTTCATCAAGGCAATTTTTTCTCTTTTTCAATTTTTTTTTCTATTTTTTCAATTTTAATTTTTTTGTAGTATCAAGGTGCCTATTTTCTAGGTTTTCACCAAGGATACCTTTTTTCAAGACCTTTTCCACTATTTTTGGATTTCTTCAGGATCAATTTTTTGAGATTTTCACTACATAGTCTCTGCTAGCCAGACATCAAGCTTAGAATCGCTTCAAATTTAGAGTATAAATGGGATTAGGAAGAACATCTCCCTCAGGTCTAGCTAGCTAATAATCTCTAGTCCCAAAAGTTGTAGTAATGACATAAGGTCCCAGCGAGTTTGGTTCAAACTTTCTTTTCTGTTCTTTGTTAGGTTGGTTCTTAGGATTCTCTTTCAAAATGAGATCCCCCACTTGAAAGTGTCATGGTTTAAAAATTTTATTGTACCCTTTTGACATGCATTTTTGGTACACTTTCAGATGATTGAACGCTTGTTGCCTGCGCTCATCAAGTAAATTTAAAGAATTTACCCTATCAATGTGGTATTGTTCGTTAGTAACAGGACCTTGTAAAGATACCTACAAAGATGTAATTTCAACCTCAATAGGTAATACTACCTTAGTGCCATAGAGTAGAGAAAATGGTGTGGCTCTAGTTGGTGTTCTGATGCTTGTTCTGTAGGCCCAAAGTGCTAGATTTAATTGTAAATGCCAATCTCTGCAGACTTACTCATAGTTCTGTGTAGGATTTTGAGAATGTTCCTGTTAGATGCCTTAGCCGGTCCATTACCTTGAGGATAATAGATTGAGGAACAATGTTGAGTAATGTGAAACTGTGTACAAAGCTCTTTGATGTCTTGGTTTCTAAATTGGCCCCCATTGTTTGTTACAATTGAAGAGGGTATCCCATATCTACAAATAATGTAGTTCAAGATAAACATAGCTACCTATTTTCTCGTGGCTTTGATCAGTGGCATGACTTCGACCCACTTAGTGAAATACTCAGTGGCTGTGAATATGTATTTGTGTCCACTTGAAGAATTAGGATATATTTGTCCAACCAAATCAAAGGCCCATTGCTAAAATGGCCAATGTGTTATGAATGGTATGAGTTCTATAGTAGGAGCATGGATGAGATTTCAATGTGTTTGGCATTTATGACATGTCTTTGAAAATTGAATAGCATCGTTTTCCATCGTGGGCTAGTAATAGCCTACTCTTAGTAGTTTCTTAGCTAGTGAAAATCCATTTGAGTGTGATCCACATACACCTTCATGGACTTATTTCAATGCGTGATCTGACTCTTCATTTTCTAAACATCTAAGAAGTGTATCGTTGAGACCTCATCTATATAAGTTATTAGTAATGAGGACATAATGTGGTGTTGTCCTAATTAAGGATAATTTTTCATCCCTTGATAAACCATTGGGTAAAGTTTGGTCAGTTAGATAGGAAATGAGTTTGGTGTACTGGGATTGGTCTTGGGCATTTAAAGCACAAATTATTTGGTATTCGGGGGTATCAAAAGCTGGGTAGGATAGTTATTCCACCAAGAATTCATAGCGAAACTGATGCTCTTCTAATTGTAACATGGATGCCAATGTAGCCATAACATTTGCAGCTTTATTCTTTGTTCTTAGTATTTGCTGGAATGTGATGAAGACAAAGTACTTCTTTAGGTCATCATCCGGTTGTTTATAAGGCATCAAATTTTCATCTTTATTCTGATAGTCTCCATTTACTTAATTAATAATAAGTTGAGAGTCACCATACACATGTAACTCTATGATCTTCCATTCCATAGCCAATTTAAGACCATTCACTAATGCTTCATATACATAAATGTTGTTTGTGCATGGAAACATTAATTTGTATGCTTTGGGAATTTTGTAGCCTTGAGGAATAATGAAGAGAACTCCTGCTCCAAAACCTTGTTGCATGAAAGAACCATCAAAGTACATCTTCCATGAATGTTCATTTAGATGCATTATTCTTTCATCAAGAAACTCAATTATCAGAGGTACATCATCTTTCAAGGGTGAATCAGCTAATTGATCTACGAGGACTTGTCCTTTAATAGCCCTTCTATCCACGTACTCAATATCAAATTTGCTCAAAATTAGGACCCACTTTGCTAGTCATTCTATCAATTCTGTCTTGCTTAAGAGGTATTTCAAAGGATCTATCTTTGCAATGAGCTTTACGATATGTGATAGCATATAATGTGTCAATTTCTGTGATGCAAAGACAACTTCTAAGCAATCTTTTTCAATTATGTTGTAATTGTGTTCATAAGATACTAGTGTTCTGCTAATATAGTAGATTTCTCTTTCCTTATTAGTTTCATATTCTTGTGCTGGTAAT
Organism: Thuja plicata; assembly: GCA_018584345.1. Taxonomy (NCBI): domain Eukaryota; kingdom Viridiplantae; phylum Streptophyta; class Pinopsida; order Cupressales; family Cupressaceae; genus Thuja; species Thuja plicata. The sequence goes on along the minus strand of MU227608.1, from coordinate 246,957 downwards.
ACTCCCAGTAATGTAGTTGTAGCTGAAATGTATAGGAGTAATGGATTTCCATGAATGGGTGCTATGAGAATAAGAGGAGTAGACAAGTACTCTTTTAATTCTTTGAAGTTATTTTCACAATGTTCGTCCCATTTGAAGGTGACACCCTTATGGAGCAATTTCATAAAGGGTTGTGCTCTGTCTGCAAGTTGTGACATAAATCTCCTGATTGAATGGATTCTTTCTTGTAATGTCCTCATTTGACTAATGTTGCGTGGAGGAGTCATTTCTAGTATTAGCTTTAACTTTTTTAGGGTCTACCTCAATTAATTTTGTTGATATGATAAACCCTAGAAACTTTCTTGATTGAACTCCAAAGGAACATTTCTTTGGATTAAGTCTGAGTTGAAATTGATGCATGCGATCTAGTATCTTCCACAAGTCTTCAATATGAGTAGTCCTTTCTTTTGATTTAACTAAGGCATCATCTACGTAATCCTCTATGTTTTTATGTATCACATCATGGAATATGGTAGTCATAGCTCTTTGGTATGTTCCACCTACATTCTTTAATCCAAATGCCATAATGTTACAACAAAAATTTACCCATGCGCATGTAAATGTGGTCTTCTCTTGGTCTTCAGGAGTAATTTTAATCTGATTATAGCCCAATAAACCATCCATTAACGAGTACATTTGATAGCCTTCTATTAGATCTATGATCATATCAATGTTTGGTAGTGGAAAATTATATTTAGGATATGATTTGTTTAAGTCTCTAAAGTCTGTACATATCTTGATAGATTTATCTATTTTAGATACTAGTACCACATTAGAAACCTATCCTATGTAAGTGATGACTCTTATGAATCCAAATTTTAGTAATATTTCTAGCTCTTCTTTCACCACTAATGCAACATGAGGATGCATATTTCTCAGTTTCTATTTCACAGGTTTGATCCCAGGAGCTATAGATAAATGGTGCATTATTAATTCAAGATCTAGTCCAGGCATATCTGTGTAAGACCATGCAAAGTTGATCTTTTTCTCTTTCAGGAACTCAGTGAATTGTATCTTCTCCTTGTATAATAAAGATTGTGCTAGGTGAACAATATGAGGAAATTCAATGGTGCTCAAGTTAACCGGCTGTGATGGTTCTATCAAAACTAAAGATCTTTCTTGAAAGTGTGCATGGAGGATATCAAGAATCCCATATTTTGGTGCCTTTGGGAGGTTTTCACCATCAGATACATCTTTTATTTTTAATATTTTAGAATCTGACACTGTCACAACGTGGTTTTCACCATCAGTTCTTTTCTTATTTTTATTTTTCAATTTTTGACTGAGAAACTTGATATCCTCCTCTGACATGTTCATGCTCCTTGCATTGGTTGAAGAAGGATAAGGTTCACAAGCATTTAGGTAGCGAGCCAAAGTATAGTCGTTAGGGAAGTTCATGATAGGATTAGGATTTGAATTAATCCAATCAGTTAGGTCAGGGTTTATCAAGGATAATGAATTGAATTTTGGTAAGGACAACATCGCGTCAGCGTAAAAACTATTAATTGAAAAGACATGTTATGTTAGGTCAATTTCTATAGCATTTAGATCATCAAGAGTTAAATCATCATTAATAAGGTCATTATTAGTAATATGTGGACCTAACTCTAGAGAATCATCAGTTGAGATTTCTTCTTCTTCTCTTAGCAAAATGGAACTCATTGCTTGTAGTCTCATAATGTCCTCTAGACCTAGTAAAACACCAGTTTGTTCATCTAGAATTCTAGGCAATGATATCTCATTTGATTCTGGAACAATAGCAATGTTAGGGGAAGTGTTAGAACTCTCTCCTCTTTGAAATATCGATGCCAACTTATGAATCACATCTACTTCAATGTCCATGGTAGCATAGAATAGGACATACCATTCATAATCATGTGAGTTTGTTATTTCATCATCTGATCTATTTAGAAACTCAGCAATAGTTACCTAATGTACTCTATTAGCCACTTGTAGATCAAAGTGTGGTAAATATATGACATGTGTAATTATGACCAACTGCCCCTAGTTAGGATGTAAATCTTGTTGTTGGGGTGTTTCTTCAATAGTTGTTTCTATCAATGGTACTTCTGGAGTGTCTTCTGTTGTTTCCTCTACTTCTTGAATAGTAACTTGTGTCAATAAAGGAATATGAGTGTCTTGTGGGGTCTCAAATCTAGGTACATATCTTTCTCCTTAATATTCAGGATACTCTATATTAATATACAATAATCTCTCATAGGTCCATTGTTCTAGTTCTGTTTCTTCTTCTTCATCACTTCCTTCACCAAAGATTGGACCATCTCTTGAAGTAGGGTTTTAAGATTTACTATTGAAACCTAGTCCTGTTTTATGTTTGGTATTTCTAAATTCCATGTGTATAGGTTCAACAAGTCCCTTTCCTTTGTCTCCTAAAGGTCCTTTTCCTTTGTATCCCATTTTTTTTAGAAGGTCATATCCTTTACCATACTTTTCTGGGGATATATTATTGATCTCTAAGTTTTGTTGATCATTAGTGTCCCAGACTTAGTCATTTATCTAGGTAGGTAATGGTTGCTGAGTGACTCGGCAATCAAGCAAAAGTTGATCATGTTCATGCCGAGTGCCAGAGTCTTAATGTGCCGAGAAAGACAGTTTTGACATACATGTTAGGAATGACACAAACTTGAAGGTAAACTATTTTGGGCCGAATTGTTATGAATTTAATGACTTTAATAGAGTTAATTATGCATTAATTATTTGATCCAAATGTGTGGCATGGAGCCAATCATAAAATTGGAATGCCCAAGTGACATAATCATTTGATCCTGATCATTGATCTAGATCTAGATGCCAGATTCGTAAAGTATATAAGATTGCTTCTTAAACCCTAAACAGAGTGGTGTAGGTGTGTATGAGAGGAGAAGTGTATGCATACATGAGAGTTGTGCAAAGGGTTATTTTGATAGAAGAAGCATAGATCTAGCAGAGTGAAATAATAATGAACAACAAAGTAAAGACATATCAGATTATTAGATCAGAGAAGGTATTGGAAAGAGGAGATCTGTTATCAACATCAGAGTGCATAACAAAGGATTAGTTCTTGAGACATTCTAACCAGTGTATCAGGTGAAATCTCTTAATGGAGTGGTTCTAATAGACCTTTCTAAATCTCTTAACCGAGTTTTTAATTTCTTGTAAGTTTAAATCCTTTTACAAGGTAGATTGTAATGATCTATTTCTCTTAACTTGACAGACCTTTAACTAGGTAGTTTACATATTGTGATCAAACTTTGTAGCCCTAACAGGCACACTTTATTGCTGCAATAGTGAATATTTTTGTGGGTGTCATCCCCACCCTAGTTTTACCTTATTGGGTTTCTAGGTTACCAGAATTTTGTGTCTTGAGTTAATTATTTACTGTCATGGATGCTACTAGTTGACAGATCAATTAAATTTATGTATGGTTGTGGATTAGTTTTGTTTTAAAGGATAAAAGGTTTAAGATCTGATTCACCCCCCCTCTCAGTATCTTGCTTTCCCATATTGTATTTCCAACAAATGGTATCGGAGCACAGTTCTCCTACAAAAGGTTTTATTCATCTTGAGATTACAGATCTGGAGATGGAGATTTACAAATTGGGAAAATTCATTGAGAATCAAAATATTGAAATTCAGCTAGCTTTACATCAGCTTGAGACAACAAAACAAGAATTGAAGAAGTCCTTGCAAGAAAGGAAAGATTTGGCCAAACAAATGAATGATACTCATTATCATGAAGAAGACACTACAAATCTATTTCATAATGTAAACTCTACTGAGAGCGATGCAGCAATTGCAGATCTACTGGAAAGGAACAATACATTGTGTGAAGAAGTTAGAAACCTGAAAAGAGAACAAGAAACGCAAACAGTAAGACTATGTGAAGTAGTGTAACAAAAGAAGATAGCTAAAGATGATAAAGCTATGGTTGAAGAAGCCAAAAGAATGATGACCATCAGACTTGATGAGAAGACACATGAATTACAAATGATGACAAATAATCAGGTTGACATGGTGAATCAACTGCTACTTGCAAATTAGGAAATCAGTAGGAAAGACATGGAAATTATGAATCTGAGATCTGAGAATAGTCAATTGAAAGATGAATTGAGATCTGAGAAAGAACTGAATGAAAGATTGAATAGACCCAATGAAGCTTTGACTCATTTTGAAAACTTGATGGAAGCATCAAGGAGATCTAAATATTCTTCTAGATTAGGTCACATCAAAAAAAATACATCTACTGATAAAGGAGAATCATCTAAGATTGGTGAAAAGAGGAATGCAAATTCAAAGAAAAATAATCTTGTATGCCACCACTATGGAAAATCAAGACACACAACAAACATCTGCCAAAGCAAGAATGGTAAGTCCAATCCTAAACCTAAGTTCAATGGTTATTGCTTTAACTGTAAGAAGTTTGGAAATCAAGAACATGAATGTTGGGAAAAGGAAATTAATGCACCTCCCACATCTAGATTCAATGGGTATTGTTACAACTGTCAAAAATTTGGACATAGAGCACAAGATTGTAGATCTAATGCTAAACAACAATGGGAAGCAAAGACACAAGCAAACACACCAAAGAAGGGTAACACTTAAAATTTGGATTATAACACATGGCATAGCTATCATTACTGTGGTGAGTATGGACATGTTCCAAAAAACTACATAAAGACACATTTCAGAGGAAGATCTAAGAGTTGGATGAATGGAAGCCTAGTTTGCTATAATTGTTTGAAAAATGGTCATACTAGGAAAGATTACAAAACAAGGGTACTTGATCCCACTGTTGAGTAGATTAGAGAACAGATGAACTAGACATGGATAAGGAAAGAAGAACCATGTAGTAGTGAAGTTACTGAAGCTGAGGTCACCCAATCCAATGGATCAGGTGATCCCACCATCACTAATTAAGCAAAGGAAGGTATGTAAGGAACTGTGTTTATATCTCATATCTTTTATCATTTCATAACATATAAAAGTACAATAGTCCATATGTGCATATAATAAGATGCACCAAGACACATTTTGAGTTATGTAGCAAGAAAAGTCAAAATGCACTATAGGTACCGAGCAACAGTATATTTCTAATGTATGCCAAGTAAGTTTTGTTTGATGACCAAGAGGAAAGTGAATTTTGTGAGTTAGCCGAGGACAACTATTTGGTACTCACTCAATAGAAAGAACATTTAATGCTGACCTAGCTTTCGAATGTTGGAGCCTATATAAAGGGAAGAGCTATTTCATTTCTTCTCACCATGTGATTAAGAATTTCATAAGAGCAATTGTGCATTTGTGAACTTGAATTTTGCAAAGATTTTTGAAGATCTCTATAGCGTTCCATTAGCAACCTCTTTAGTGGAAAGTGTGGATTTTGTCAATTGCCGAGGTACTCTATTCATGATCCTTGAAACCCTATTTTTTAGATAAATGGCCACAAGTTCTTCTGTACCAGCTAAGAGAATGGAGAAGGAGTTGCTAAACGTTCAATTGGTAAGGAGTGACACCTGTGCACCTCCTAATTTTTGAGCAGTTCCTAAGAGTGCCATCAAGGGTGATCTGACTGGAGCCCTATCATCAATTCCACCAAAGGTACTCATGATTCATGACATTGGGTCATGCTATATGTGCAAGATAAGTGAAATTGGAGATCATGAGCTAAGGGCATCTTACAACAAATTGTACATTGATGGAGCCCTAAAAGTCAAACATAAACACCTAGCTCAGAGAGGGTTAACTCATGCCCTAGACTTTCCAAGGGAATTCAGAATGGAATGGATCAAGATTGTTTTGAGTTGAATACGTGATATGAACATATGGATAGAGAATGGAATAGTTAATATTACAAAGGAAATCATCCATTGAGTAACTGGTTATCAAATTCTAAATGAGAAGAAAACTATGAGATGTCATAGTAAGGAAAACATTGAAGAATTCACTAGAGCCCTTTGGAACAAAAGAGGGATGACGATATCTACAATTATAGATTTGGAGCTTGATTTTGAAGTTAGGATTATAGCTCATAATTTTTATCAGTCAAGCTGACTGGATAGTGTTCCATGCATTGCAGTTGACCAGCCTTGGAAAATTGTGAAGAAGGATCATACCTATGACCTTGCTGAGATTCAACTAATGCAACTGACTGAGAACCTTGCTTCAATCAAAAAGGAAAAGAACTCAATATGTAAGTTTGGATCTCTGCTCACTTGCACATTTTTATACATATAAAATACATTTCCTTCTTTTGGAAATATAGTGTGGAAAACAGACAGACCTATCACACAGCAAATCAATGCATTTATTTAATAATTAAGTGATAATTTTGACAATGTGATGGGAATATATTTTGTGGAATTCAAGAAAAATATGAGATTAAGGAGTAGAATTCCCAGTTCACTAGTTGAGAAACATTATGAAGATGTATGCTTCCTAGTAGACACAGATTACACCTATGTGCAGGTAGTAGTGCTGAGGGTATCATGGCTGAGGCCATTATCTTATGAAGTAAACATTGACAAGACATCTACAGCAATAAAAACTCTCTTGGCAGAGTAAATTGATAGTACAGTGAAACATTTTGGAAACTATGAAGAAACTAAGTCCAGAATCACTAAGAATTTGAAGGCTGGCACTATGGAGAGAAAAAGGAAGAAAATTGTCAAAAATCTGAAGAAGATGGTTGGTATTGAGAGTGGTGAGGAAGCAGAGGATGCACCTTTGGTCTTATCAATAGGACATGGTGAAGATATGTCTAGTGAAGAAGAGGAGAGTGAACCTGAAGAGGAGGTCACTGTGAAAGGAAAAGGGAAGCAACCAGTAGTTTCTGAGGCAACTAAATAAAGCAAAGAAAAATCTAAGGCTAACCCTCCTATAGCCAACCAGCCGAGGACAAGAGCATCAACTATTTCTACAAAAGCCAAGAAAAAAAAGGTATATACAAAGAAGATTTCTAGTGAGAGCAGTTCAAGGAAGAGAGAACAAGTTGAAACCAAGGCTGTGCCAAGCCAACCTGCTAAGAAAATACCAAGGAGGAAGCTATACTTGGAGTCTGAAGATGATGAGGAGATAGATATTGATGAACTAAGTAACATACCTATAGTATCACATAAACCAATCACCAATATTGATGAGGTATGTAAGAACCTAAGAAGTAATGCTGGTTTAGCAGGATTTAAGTTTATCAAGTATGAGAAGTGATGTAGAGGGATTGACAACTAGTGTTCTCCTTCACTCCAATTGTTAATTTTGTGTTCAAATCAACCATCCCATGGTTGTGCTTGATGGATATTCTTCCTAATGTGATCTCCAAGTCTCCTCAACCAAATCATCCTCCAAGGTATAGTTGGATTCAAGAATATTCCAATTTCACTAAGCCAACTAGTCCAACTAGTCACCCAAAGCCTAGTTTCCTCTACTAGTCCTCCACCTAGTCTATCAAATCTCTACCTAGGATCTTCTCACACACTCATTGAGACTCCCCATACACTTCTTGACCCTTTCTTGGTCATTTTTCATCCATCCCAACACTCCAAGTTGTTCCAATTCATCAATAGGTCTTTAACTCACTAGGACTAATTGTTCAATTCCTTGTAGCCCTATTTTTAATGATTTTGGCCTATTGCTTCCAAAATCCTAACATTAACCCACAAACAAACTTGAAAATATTCAAAACACCATACATCCCCATCAGAATCCAAAACTCTAACCTCTGATGACACCCAAAACCCTACTTCCTCGCAGGCCCTAGATTATAGCCTATTAATTAGGCCTCTGGACCAGTGAAAAATAACAATTACAAAAATTATCTCCAATCAGTGATTCCCCTCCAACCACCTATGAATCCTTTTAGGAGACTTCCTTTTTCATCTAGAAATGCCACCAAGTCTTTCCCAAAAGGTCTTGGGTGTTCACACAATTTCGTTCTTCTCCCTATCCTAGCTCACTTGGTTCCACCAATCAGCCATAGGGCTTCATTGTTGGCCTATGAAATCCAATGAGACAAAAAAAAAATAACAAAAACCCTATCTACTGACCCTAACCCTAATTTCTCTATGGTTTTAGACAAATCCACTAGAGGAACACTAGGTTAGAGCCATTTCTATCTTGGAAACACTGTTTTGTCTCTGTCAGACCAGTGGCCTTCAAAATTTGATAACTTTGAACCTACTAAACTTAAAAAAAAACTACTTAGTGCATATGAAATTTGAAAACAAAAACTACATTAAAATGGATCTCGATCACCTGTGCCAATCCGTATAGGACCGTACAGAAGCAGAACTACAGTGCAGATTATACAAAAGAAGGTGCAAACATTTGTACAAAGGTGTCAGAAATAAAAGTCTCAATTTAAAATCTCATCAACCCTTCCAAACATTTGATTCCATTCTCATATACTAAGCATGGGTGGTTACATTCAGTTCTAACCATCTTTTGTCAAATCTTGCAAAGTTGCTCGAGCAACTTTTTGCAAATTGAAGTATATTGACTTCCTATGTCCACTCGATGAGTGAGTTTGACCTCTAGGACCCTAGATAGGATATGTAGGGTCCTAATACATGCCTTCAACCCATGTTACACTAAAATGACAACTTTTCCCATTTTGAGGCCAAATGACCTAATGAGCACTAAGGCTCTTACAATCATGAAGTTAGAATATCATGCTTCCATCCTTTTGGAACTTTATTCTAACACACCCAAACACTTCCTAAACACCTTAAAAAACATAAAAACAAGAAAATAGGGAGGTTCCCTATAATATACTCCCCTAGACAAAAGAACTCAAGTCCCTTGAGGTCGGAGGTCTTCAAGAGTGACCTCATGTTTCAGTATATCCAACTCTATCATCCAAGTAGCCTCAGCTTTAGGAAACCCCTACCACTTGATGAGATACTACTTGTAGTTACCCTTCCTATTCTTCTTTTTCACCTTAGAGTCTAAGACACTTTCCAATTGTAATGGTTTTGGGGTAGGAAAATATTTCACCCAATCATCTTCCTCCAAATATGCAAGTGTGGAATGACATGTGTCAGGAGGTGATCCTCTGTAGGGGTACAAATCACTAACATTGAAAATAGGTGAAATTCCCAAATTAGGAGGTAATTCCACTTCATAGGCATTCTTTCCATATTTATGAAAAATCTTCAGTGGTCCAATCTTCTTCATAAGTAGCTTAGTTGGTTGGCCTTTGGGTAGTCTCTCCTTTCTGAGGTAGGCAAGGACTAGATCCCCAAACCTTGAACTAAAAGTCCCTCCTATTTTTATCAGCCCTAGCTTTGTACTTCTCCACTTGTCTTTGTAAAGTTTGATTGACTTGAGCATGTAGCTCCTTCATCTGTTCTGCAAATGACTCCCCTTGGGAACTCCTCTTGTCTTCCAACCTTAGATCCCTCAGCTCCAAAATCCCCCTAGGATTAACCCCATAAACTATTTCAAAGGGGCTCTTACTTGTACTCTTATCAATGGAGTCATTATAGGCAAATTATGCCTGCCCTATGATACGATCCAAAGATTGACCATGTTGTTTGGTTAAACACCTCAACAAATTCCCAAGTGACATGTTCACTACTTCTATTTGTCCATCTGATTGTGGATGGTAGGTTGAAGAGAAGGACAAATTAGTTCCAAGCATCTTCCAAAGGGTTCTCCAAAAGTGACCCACAAACTTTGTATCCCTGTCACTACCAATATTCAAGGGAAAAACATGAATTCTAACAATATCCCTAAAGAAAAGCCCTGCAATCTAAGAAGCATCATTTATTTGTTTGCATGGAATGAAGTGTGCCATCTTACTAAAATGATCTACCACCATAAACACACTGTCATGTCCTCTAGATGTCTTTGGTAACCCCAAATCAAAATCCATACTAAGGCACTCCCAAGGCCTTTGGGGTATAGTTAGTGGTTGATACAACCCACTATTGCTGCTTTTGCCTTTTTCCCTTTGGAAAAATTGGCATTTCTCTTCAAATCTCCTCACATCTGACTGCATTATAGGCCAGTAGTAGTGCCTATGCACTTTCTCCAATGTTTTATCCACTCCAAAGTGGCCTCCCAAGCTCCCTTGGTGCTTCTCCTTCACAATTTTTTCCCTTATTGACCCTTGAGGTATACACATAAGGTGACCTTTAAATAATATGCCTTCCAGCAATACATACTCACTAAAATCCACCTTGATCCCCTGCTGAAACTTTACACAAGCTTCATAAGCTTCTTTGAAGTTTTTTTCTTCATTGTAGAGGTATTTCAAGTCTTCTAAGCCCACACTTTGTAGTTGTATCTCTTGAATTGTAAGTACTCTCCTACTAAGAGCATATGCAACCTTGTTGCTAACCCCCTTTTTGTGTTTGATAACAAAGGTATAGGCTTGTAATGCCTCCACCCACTTCACGTGTCTTTGGTTCAACTTTTCTTGCCCATTTAGAAAACTTAAGGTATGGTTATCTATATAGACCAAAAAATCCCTAGGTAAAAAGTAGTGTCTCCACTTCTTCAAGGCTTGTACCATGGCATATAGCTCCAAATCATAGGTGGAGTACTTTTTTTTTGCCTCATTCAACTTCTCAGAAAAGAAATCTACAGGGTGTCCCTCTTGGCTCAACACTGCTCCAATAGCCAACTTGCTAGAATCACACTCTACCACAAAGAGTTGATTAAAGTTAGGAAATCATAGGGTAGGTAGCTCAACAATCCTCTTTTTTAGCATTTCAAACCCTTGGTCTGCTGCTACTATCCATTCAAACTTGCATTTTATTCCACCTTTAATAGTATTCAGAATTGGGGCACATACATGACTAAAGTTCCTCAAAAAATTCCTATAATAGGAGGCCAATCCATGGAAAATCATAACATACCCTATATAATTAGGTGTAGGCCACTCCAAAATGGACTTAACTTTATCAGGGTCCATTTTCATACATCCATTAGCAACCACAAAACCAAGGTAGACTAGTTCAGTTTTGATAAACTCACACTTTTCTTGATTTATCATCAACTTCTCTTGGTGTAGCTTCCTTAAGACCATCTCAAAATGCATTAGGTGATCCTCCTTGGACCTTCTAAATATCAAAACATCATCAAGGTAAACTATTACAAACTTACCAATAAATTCTGCCAGCACTTCATTCATGAGCCTCATGAATGTGCTAGGTGCATTACTTAGGCCAAAGGGAATTACTAGCCACTCATATAGACCCTCATTGGTCTTAAAATCTGTTTTCCACTCATCACCTAGCCTCACCCTTATCTGATGATACCCTGACTTCAAGTCCACCTTAAAAAAGTAACAATATCCACCAAGATTGTCCATCAAGTCTTCTATTCAAGGCATTGGGAACCTATATATGATAGTGATCTTGTTTATAGCCCTAGAGTCTATACACATCCTCCATTTTCCATCCTTCTTAGGTGCGAGTATTGTTGGCACAACACATGGGCTCAAATTCTTCCTTATCAACCCCTTATCCAACAAATCTTGGATTTGTTTTACTATCTCTCCATTTTGGCTTGGTGTCATCTTATAGGTAGCCTTGTTTGGCAAATTTTCTCCAGGTATAAGGTCAATCTAGTGACTCACATCCCTCATAGGTGGTAAGGCACTTGGCATACCATTATCCACTATGTCATGATACTTCTCCAACAAAGCTTGTATCTCTTGTGGAAAATGGACTTTCTCCTTAGTCTCCTCATTTGGTTTAATCACTACTGCACAACATACTCCCTTCTCCTTCTTCATGGCCTTTAGAAACTCTTTCCCACTTAATAACATCACACTTTTTCCCACATGCTTCTCTTCATTGGGTTCTTGCAAAGGATCCATTTGGAATTTCTTTCCTAGCTTAGTGATGACATAATTATTATTCTCTCCATCATGTATGGCTTTAACATCATACTGCTATGGACATCCTAGGAGTAGATGACATGCATCCATAGGTAGTATGTCACATAGGACCTTGTCCTTATAGTCTCCAATCTCAAAATCAACCATATTTTGCTCATCTACCACTATTTGTTGACCCTTGTTCAACTAGGAAACCTTGTAAGGTGTGGTATGAGGTATCCTTCTCAACTTCAATTTTTCCACCATCTTAGTAGACACTATATTCTCAGTGGATCCAGAGTCCACTATAACCTTGCAAATATTCTCATGAGACCTAAAAGTTGTCTTGAATAAGTTCTTTCTTTGGGGTGGCTCTATGGTATTAGGTACCTTCAATATGGTTCTCCTTAACATCAATTTTTCTCCATCTAGTACTGGCCCTGCCTTGGAAATAGGTGAAGTAACACTTTAAGTGTCATCTTCTTGAACTAATTAATTCCTCCTATCCCCCATTGAAGATGAGGAAGCCTTCTCTGGACACCTACCCATTGTTTGACCCACTTGGTTGCAATTATAACACCTACCGGTGAAAATTGAATTAGATCCTCCTTGGGGTTAGAACCTACCTCTTGGTGGCCCCCTACCTCTATATCCTCCCCTTTGGAAAGATCCTCTATACTGATTTCCTCCACTACTATCCATGAACTGACTGTCATCTTGTCTATTAGGGCTCTGTCCCCTACCCAAGTTACCCCTGCCTCTCTGAAAACCTTTGTTCTTTCTGCCACATCTTCCTCTTTGATGGAATTCATTCCTTCTTCTAGCCTTGTCCTCTGCTCTTAAGGCCAATTGAAAGCACTTGTGCATACTGTCTGGTGCCATCATGCTAATCTCATCTTGAATGCCCTATCTCAACCCATTTAGGTACCTGGCTACCTTCTCCATTTCATCTTCTTGTCTCCTAGCCCTTAGGCTTAGCTTATGGAACTCCTCTATGTAGGCACTCACTATCATTTATTTTTGTCTTAGGTTATGTAGCTTTTGGTATATTTAGATTTCATAATCAGTGGGCAAGAATTGTGCCCTCAACCTGATTTTCATTCTCTCCCAAGTACCAATCTTCTTCTTCCCACAATTCACTCTTTCATCCTCCATCATGTTACACCACACCAATGTAGACCCCTTGAGCCTAACCTTAGCATAACTAACCCTCTTATCCTCTGAGATTTCCTTGTACTCAAATTGGTTATCAATGGCTTCAAGCCAATCTAGTAACTCTTCTCCATTCAAGATACCATTGTAGTAAGACATGTTCTCCATGCTATCCTTGTTCAAATATTTGAAGGCATCTAAGAAAATTTTTTATTCTTTGTCCAACTCAAGTTATTTTCCTTTGTTTGATGACACTTCTATCTGACTATTATCATCCCCATCACTTTCATCCCCCCATTTAGTGACCTTCTTCTTTCTTTTTGTCTCAGACACATAAGCCTTCTCCAAGAGGCCCTGGACAAACTCTACTATGGTATCCCTACTCATTTCCTTAGGAGGCATAATTTCAACATATTGACTCTCTTGACTCTCCTCCCCTTCAGACATACACAATCTTCAAGTTATTCTAGCTCTGATACCACTCTGATGTAGAGGGATTGACAACTAGTGTTCTCCTTCACTCCAATTGTTATTTTTGTGTTCAAATCAACCATAACATGGTTGTGCTTGATGGATCTTCTTCCTAATGGGATATCTAAGATCCCTCAACCAACTTATCCTCCAAGGCATAGTTGGATTCAAGAAGATTCCAATTTCACTAAGCCAACTAGTCCAACTAGTCACCCGAAGCCTAGTTTCCTCCACTAGTCCTCCACCTAGTCTATCAAAGCTCTACCTAGGATCTTCTCATACACTCATTGAGAATCCCCATACACTTCTTGACCCTTTCTTGGTCATTCTGCATCCATCCCAACACTCCAAGTTCTTCCAATTCTTCAATAGGTCTTTAACTCACTAGGAGGGCTAATTGTTCAATTCCTTGTAGCCCTGTTTTTACTGATTTTGGCTTATTGCTTCCAAAATCCCTACATGAACCCACAAACAAACTTGAAAATTTTCAAGACACCATACATCCCCATCATAATCCAAAACCCTGACCTCTGATGACATCCAAAACCCTACTTCCTCGCAGGCCCTAGATTATAGCCTATTAATTAGGCCTCTAGACCAGTGAACAATAATAATTGCAAAACTTATCTCCAATCAGTGATTCCCCTTCAACCACCAGTGAATCCTTTAAGAAGACTTCCTTGTGCATCCAGAAATGCTGCCAAGTCTTTCCCAAAAGGTCTTGGGTGTTCACACAATTTTGTTCTTCTCCCTATCCTGGCTCACTTGGTTCCACCAATCAGCCATAGGGCTTCATTGTTGGCCTCTAAGATCCAATGAGACAACAAAAAAAGAACAAAAAACCTATCTACTAACCCTAACCCTACTTTCCCCATGGTTTTAGACAAATCCACTAGAGGAAAACTAGGTTAGAGCCATTTCTATCTTGGAAACATTGTTTTGTCTCTGTCAGACCAATGGCCTTCAAAATTTGATAACTTTGAACCTACTAAAATTCAAAACAAACTACTTAGTGCATATGAAAGCTGAAAATAAACACTACATAAAAATGGAGCCTGATCACCTATGCCAATCCGTATAGGACCATATAGAAGCAGAACTACAATGTAGATTCTACAAAAGAAGGTGCAAACATCCATACAGAGGTGTCAAAAATAAAATTCTCAATCCAAAATCTCATTAACCATTCCAAACCTTTTATTCCATGCTCATATACTGAGCATGGGTGGTTACATTCAGTTCTAACCATCTTTTTTCAAATCTTGCAAAAGTTGCTCGAGCAACTTTTGCAAATTGAAGTATTTTGACTTCCTATGTCCACTCGATGAGTGAGGTTTTCCTCTAGGATCCTAGATAGGATATGTAGGGTCCTAATACATTGCTTCAACCCATGTTACACTAAAAATGACAAATTTTCCCATTTTGAGGCCAAATGACCTAATGAGCACAATGAGCACTAAGGCTCTTACAATCATGAAGTTAGACTATCATGCTTCCATCCTTTTGGAACTTTATTATAACACACCCACACACTTCCTAAACACCTTAAACAACATCAAAACAAGAAAATAGGGAGGTTCCCTGCACCAAGAAGCAAAGCATAGCTAACAAGCATAAGATTCAGGAAGCATTAATAGATATGATATGCACATTCAAGATGATGCCTGTAGAGATAGGAAATCTTATTCCTATAGAGCTATATGATATTTTGTCTCAGAAATGGCAATATGCACTGATGAATGAAAGATAGATAAGGGAAGGAAAATTGGCTAAGGTCATTCCTCATCTAACCAAGAAACAAATAGCTAAATTCATAGAACAATATCAGAGGAAGTTTATTCCTAAACAAAGAGCTTATGCTTTTCTGAAGAATGATGTTGAAGGTGTAGTTCAAAAAAGCACCAAAATATGGAAGGAAAATTTTGGGTTAATCATTAAGAAGGATGATGAGAAAGGTGAAGGAACCTCAAAGCCAAAGGAAATGGAAGAAGAAACTGCTACTAAGAAGACTGAGACTGAGATAGAACCCCAAAAGGAAATAGGTGATGTGGAAATTATAGATTTAACAATGGATAGTCCTATTGAAACTACACTTGGAGAAAATAGCAATTTGGATGTCGAGGATCAGAATGAGCCAACAGACATAGGTATGTATTTTCCCATTTGGTAAACTAAGGTAAAGTCAGAGAAAGAAGGAGAAAAGGAGGTAATCAATACAAATCCACCTATTTTAGAGGTTGTACAAATAGTTTCAGAGAGTGGAGATAAGATGGAGGAAATTGCAAATAAGCCTACAGAACAAGAGGCTATAGAAGTATTGGTAGATCTACCACACTTTGCAACATCTACTCCAACTGGACCCAATATAGGAAATATACCTGATCAACAGGTAATCTTGACTCAGATGAAGGCAACAATTGAAATTAATACTAACAAAGGTAAGGATATCATAGTACCTAAGCTGAGTATCACCTCTTAAGAACTCAAAAGGAAGAAGTCACATAAGAGGAAGTCACCAAGTCCAAGTGTGAGTTTGGATGAAGTGATTATGATTCCTAAATGGGATACAGATAACTTGACATATGAGCAGATTCAGACTCTGCAAGACCTTTTAAAGAGGAAGAAGAAACAAGAGGAACTGAAGAGGGAGCACCAACAAAAGTAAGTATTACATGAAATGAAGGATATTTTTGTTAATGCTTTTGATATAATAGATACAAATGAACAAACATAAATCTTGGAATAGTTAGTCCATATTGTGTAGAAAGTTAATGATGAAAATATTGAGGCAAATGAAAAGTTACTACAATGGTCCGAGAGAAAATTTAAGAACAAATTTTTGGAGAAGATATCAGCAGAGATTGCTATCAAATAGGTTGAACTTTCTTCTCTTATTAGTATTCTTGAGGATGTTGCAAATAATTTTTACTCCTTGTAAAAAAAGTTATGTGATGTAGAATTCTTTACCAAGGATAACCAACAGCTTATTGAGAATTTGCAACTAGCTTTGAAGTCAACAGGGAGTACATTGAGTATGGATGCTAGTTCTAGCTCCTTACATTTTGACAAGTTGACTCATACACATAGGAGATAGCCAAGCTTATGGCTGGAGATGGCAGAATAAGAGAAAAGTTAATAACTATTTAGACTGCCTTAATACCTCATCTGGAGGTTATACAAAAGGAACTTAAAGCTACAAACAAATTAGTCAAGAGGGATTCTCATCTCTCTACAGAAAATAGTTTGGTAAGTCTAGCTGCCAAGCTATAAATTAAGTTACAACTTATGAATTTTGTAAAGGATAGTTGGGATACAATGTTTGCACTAACATTATAGCTTCATAAGTCATTTTTGGATAAGTATGACTTAACCCCTGCAGCTATCAGTGACAAAAAAAAGGGGGAATCAGAAGGAAAGAGATATAGATGTGCATAATCAGGCATAATATTGTGTAAGGCATGTCTATATGAAGTATAATCTTAGGGGGAGTACATTGTGTACTTAGGCAAAATTTTGTGGATGTAAAGAAATGATAAGTGTGTTTTTGCCACTAATATCTAAGGGGGAGATTGTTGATCTCTAAGTTTTGCTGATCATTAGTGTCCCACACTTAGTCATTTATCTAGGTAGGTTAACCAATCATCACTACGATAGAGCTATCCAGTATAGGCTGAGCTATCTGGCATAGTCATTGCCGAGAAGATAATGGTTGCTGAGTGACTCATAAATCAAGAAAAAGTTGATCATGTTCATGCCGAGAGCTAGAGTCTTAATGTGTCGAGAAAGACAGTTTTGACATAGATGTTAGAAATGGAACAAACTTGAAGGTAACTATTTTGGGCTGACTTGTTCATGCATTTAATGATTTCCATGGAGTTAATTATGCATTAATTATTTGATCCCAATGTGTGGCATGGAGCCAATGAGAAAATTGGAATGCCCAAGCGGCATAAGTATTTGATCCTGATTGTTGATCTAGATCTAGATGCCAGATTCGTAAAGTATATAAGATTGCTTCTTAAACCCTAAACAAAGTGGTGTAGGTGTGAATGAGAGAAGTGTATGCATAGATGAGAGTTGCACAAAGGGTTATTTTGATAGAAGATGCATAGATCTAGAAGAGTGAAAGAGAAGTGAACAACAAAGTAAATACATATCAGATTATTAGATCAGAGAAGGTATTGGAAATAGGAGATCCATTATCAACATCAGAGTGCATAACAAAGGATCAGTTCTTTAGACATTCTAACCAGTGTATCAGGTGAAATCTCTTAACAGAGTGGTTCTAACAGACCTTTCTAAATATCTTAATCGAGTGCTTACTTTGTTGTAAGTTTAAATCCTTTTACAAGGTAGATTGTAATGATCTGTAGCTCTTAACCAGACAGACCTTTAACCAGGTAGATTACATATTGTGATCAAACTTTGTATCCCTAATAGGCACACTTTATTGCTGCAGTAGTGAATATTTTTCTGGGTGTCATCCCCACCCCAGTTTTACCTTATTGGGTTTCTGGGTTACCAAAATCCTGTGTCTTGAGTTATTTATTTACTTTCATGGATGCTACTAGTTGATAGATCAATTACATTTATGTATGGTTGTGGATCAGTTTTGTTTTAAAGGATAAAATGTTTAAGATCTGATTCACCGCCCCCCCCCACCCTCTCAGTATCTTGCTTTCCCATATTGTATTTCCAACAATTTTTACATGTTTTACCTCATCTTATTTTGATTCTCCCTTGTAAAGCCAAGCCAAGACTACCTTTTCTTCTTTTTCATCATCTTGGGAGGTAGATTCTTTAACCATACTAGTTACTTTGTGAATTTTTGGTTCTTTAGATGTAGTAGGTGTGAAAGATGAGGAAGGTTTCCCATAAGATCTTGGTGACACTGGAAGTTCTATCAATGATGGCATCATGTCTAGCTTGTACTCTCTCCTACTAGTTTCTTCAAGTTTTAAGGTCTTTCCAAAGCTTCTTATAACCATGTCTTTAGTAGTTTCAGGTATAGTTTCTTTTGGAACTTATTTTTTATGAGGGAGCATACTATCTTCTTTAACATTATTGCAAGTATAATTGGCATCTGCAAGAATTGTTACTTCCACCCTAATATGTGGGAATTTGATACACTAGTGGTAAGTATATGGTTACTTATTGCATTTCATGGATCTAAGGTCTCTCTAATAGTATGTTGTAAGCCAAGGGTAGATCTAGAACTTGACATATCACATTTCTTTCAACTGGTCCTATTCTGATTGGTAGAACAATGAGACCTTTAGAGGATCTTTCTTCTTCATCGTAAGCTTTGATAGTGATCTTACTTCTTGAATCAATGGTTTTCTCTAAGAAACCCAACTTCCTGATTAGATTGAGAGTAAAAATTTTCAACCCTGCACCTCCATCTATCAATACATGTCTAACATGGGATTTGTGAATTAGGACTTCAATGTGTAGGGGTTGGTTATGCGGATGTGTTAGTGATTTTTTATCTTCTTCTGAAAAAGAGAGATAGTGTGGTGCTGAGATATGATTTACCATTGCTTGGAATTTGTCTACATCAATGTCTTTTGGTACATTTTCTGAATGTAGGGCTTGTTCACGAACTTCCCTATGCACTGAGGATATTTTAGGTAACTCAAAGATAGAAATTTGAGCAAAGGTTTGTTGCAATTGATATACCAAGTTATAGTTTGTTGCTGGAATGGTAACTATTTGTCATGTTATTGCTAGTTTGGGAATAGTGACAATAGGTACCTTGGAAGATGTTGCTGGTTTTGATGAGGAACTAGGTCCTTTGATTGTGACTTGTGCTTGACTTCGTGTCACTGCATTTGATTGTGGAGATGTGTCTTTAACACCTTTGATAGTGATCAAATTAATTGATTCGTATTTAATGTCTAACATGTTGATCACATTATCATTATTAGAGTAGGTGTAGTTTACTTCATTTCCTTTTACTTTAAATGCTTCCCCTTTCTCATAATTAGGGAATGGTTCGTTGAATGTCATGTGGTCTTCATTAGTGGTGTGTCCTTCCACTTTGATTTTACATCCTTCAATAAGGTCTTGTATAACATGTTTAAGATTCACATAGTTATTGGTCTTATGTCCCTTGTTTTTTGTGAAAGACACAATAGGAGTTATCATCCCACCATTTCGGTTTGACTTCTGGTTCCCATGTTTTTGAATCAGGAATCGTAAGAAATTTGTTGTCCAAGAGTGTCTTTAAAACAATCTCAAGAGGCTCACCCAAAGGAGTGAATGTTTTTGGAGGTTTAGAAGTACATGGTCTACTCTTGTTGTTGTCATTGTTTTCTTTAGGTATTGTGGTTGTTACCTTGGCTTCTTTGTTTACTTGCATGCTATTCGTTAGATTAAACACTGTTGGTTTAGGATTAGGATTAGATGCATCTACCACTCCATCGTTAACAACAATCTTGGTTTTTTTCCACCACTTAGGCTTGTTTTTATAGTTGGTACATTTGTTATCACTTTGAATGGTGATTTCTCATTTCTTAACCATAGCTTCTTCAATACAAATGGCATTCTTGATCATCCTATCAAATCTAGGTGAATCTTGCATTTGAAATGCATATTTTAATTCGGGTATCAAGTTGTTTATGAAGATTTCCATCTTTTCTGATTGGGGAATAGTTCTTGAATACCTCACAAAGGTTTTCCTCCACCTTTGTAAAAAGTGTGTAAAGGATTCACCAGGTCATTGTTTTGTGTTACACAAGTCCATCATGGTTACATTGTGTTGTATATTGTAGGAGTAATGATGGAAAAAACATTGTATCAACTCCTCAAAAGATTTAACCTTAGGTGTGAGTTTGGAGAACCACTCCATAGCAGTTCCACCTAGAATTTCCAGAAATAACCTCATTAGGTATGTTAGTTCATGCATGTATTCTATGCTTAGAGCACAAAACTCTCTCACATGGTCATGTGGCTCAGTCTCTCCCTTATATTTTTCATATTTAGGCCTTGCCATGTTGGGAGGAAATAGAATCATTTTAATACTCTTGTCAAATGGAAATGGACAAATGGAGTCCAAAGAGTATTTTGTTTTGGGTTTAACCTTCTCTTGTTTGAGTGTTGCAAGTTCAACTTGCATCAAGGTTAGTTTATTGGTGAGAATAGAGATAGGGGTTGGTATCTCTTTTTCCTTTAGTCTTTCAAAATCATAATCTTTAGGTAATTTTACTCCAATGGATTCTAGATGGAGAAAGTATTTCTCTTTGTCTTCACAAATTATATTTTCAAATGTTCTTTGGAATTTCCTACTTTGTTCGAGTCTATTATACTCTTCTTCAGGAATTTCTCCATCACTTTCAGAATCAAACAAAGGGTGAGTGATGTTTATTTCTTCCTTACTAATAGTATTGTCTTGATCTTGCTAGTTTTTCTCATTGTTGTATTCTTTGAAGGCATTAGCCCATTTATTCCTAGCAGCATCCATTGCTAGTGTGTGTGAATCTGTGTCAAATAGAGGATTGCAAGATGTTTCTACTTTTTGAAAATGCAGCAATCTAGGAGGTAATTTTTATTCACTAGTAATATACTTGTTACGTCTTGTGTTAACCATGAAGTTGTATATCAACTATGTCCAAAGTTTCCCAATAGTGTCAAGTGAGGTCTCAAATCATTCAACTAAGTGTGTCCAAATTGTAAGGATTGTTTTTTGTTTGATGGAAGTAAATGAATCTAGCGTCAAAGGGTTAGAATGCCCTAATAATGAGCTAAGAATCAAGTTGTTTTTGAGAGTGAATAGACCGCACATTTTGAGATAGATTGTAAGAGCCCAAAATGACATGCAAGGTAGACTTGAATTTTTTTTTGAAACAACAATAGAGAGACTAGAAAAAGAAACATGGTCAGACTAAGGAGCCAAAAGGGTACCCAAATAAACTGATTTTCTCTGAGAAACAATTGTGCAACTACTCTCTATTTTGGATGTGACACTCTACAGGTGAGCTAGAAAAGACAAGATGTGAGCTTATGTTAAACCAGATGCAAGCCTATGTATCTTGGATGTGACTTTTCTCCCTACAAGTGATACAAGATTTAATAGATGCGAGCTAGCACACTGAATGTGAGTTTGCACAACTAGATATGAGCCAGGACATACTAAAGATGAATCTTTGATGTTCTATCAAGTTTTTGTCTAATTTGTCTTGAAGTTTGGGCAAATTTGTCTGACAGTAGGTTATTTTTGAGACTTTCCAATGAGTGAAAAATATAGTATGTAGCCAGAGGATTGAATTTTGTTTCTTGTTTGAATGATTTGTCTTATTAATGAGCTTTCAAACATGTCAAGCATTTTTGCATTGTTAGGGGTGAACAAACACATCCTTACTCCCTATTTTCTATGTAGAAGATGAAAATATTTGCTCATTGACTCACATACACACTCAAATGATAATCAGAATATGGCCACCACCAAGCACTCAATGGCTCTAGTCATGATGCCATATTATCCGACTCTAAACGTAAGTGAGGGCACAAAATGATGAGTATCTTAGGGAAATTTCTTTTTTCCTTGCACAAATATTATCACTCTTTCCGGGATGAATCAGGTAGTTTGACTACAAATTGTTGTTTATGATGGGGAAATCCATTCAAAACTGTCTCCCATAGAATTTCATAAGGAAAAATTGAGGCGTATAGCCCTACGAGTACTTAAATATGTGTAGTCTCACAAGCAATATTCAAGTGGCTCCACTCCACACATACCCAAGCATGTTCAAGGATTGATGTCAAAATTTCAAGAATGAAACCGGCTTTTTCTTTCGAGGCTTTGGCCTACAAGGAAGCAATTATTTATAGTGAGTTGGAAGGGTTGGCGTAAAACTTGTCCTCACTTGGGTCATTCCCAAGAGATTTTTCCCTCAACCAAAAGGCCCTCTAATGTTCAATAAGCATACAAAGGATTGGCGAGCTTAGGATTTCAAGATTTATGATTCTTCAAAAGAAGAAAAGCATACTCTCCTAGTCCATGCCATTTTCTCCCAAAACACTTCAATCACTTGTTCATTCCGTCAGACCACTTCACTCACAACTCAATCCCCCATATCAAGTTTTTAATTCCCCCACTTGGAAGGAAGAATAAAACCTCTAGTGATACTGAAAAGTAAGGTTAAGCTTGATTTAATATATTCCTAAGTTAATGAAGACACAAGTACTTGAAAGTAAAGTTTGTTTGTTCTTTGACCACAATATTTAATGCTTTGCTTGTTCAATTACAAATCACAAATTTAGACAATGAATTTCTTTCTTTCCCACAAAATTTAGGTGACTTGTGTTGTTCAATTACTTATCCAAAGGGAAACTTAAATAGTGAATCTTGTTCCATTGATCCCTCAAAGTTTAATGATTTTCTTGTTCAATTACTTTGCCAAAATGAATCAAACAATGAGTTTGTTTTCCTTGTTCATTTACTCCAAATTCCTCTCAATTTTTAAATCAAATTTTGATTTTCTGATTTTCCTTGAAGGAAAAGAGCATAATAATCTGATTGATTTAACAAGTGATTAGAAAATGTGTTTTAATTTGAAACTTTAAAAAATTAAGAACAATTTAATCTATGAAAATTTGCAAAGCTCAAAGTAGCAATCCCTTTTCCACCCTTTTTGAGACAACAATATGCAAATAATTATTAGGTTGTGTAATCAATAGAGACAGAAAACATGCAAAGGTTAATGGTTAGATTTTTCAAATTTCAACCTTAAAAACTAGATGCGATCCTATTTTCCTAATTGCGACTGTATTTCCTAAAAAGAATCCAGAATTAACCAGATGCGATGCTTTAACATATGCGATTCAATTTTCCCTAGGTGCAAGCTCTGAAATCCAGGATGCAAGCCTAGTTACTGAAAATGATCCCCTTTCCCGAAAACAATCTTTTAGCACAAAATGTGACTCTGTACCTACAAATAGAGAAGAGAAATTAGCTAAAAATGAAGAAAAAATGAGGTAAAGTTTGAGATTCTGCCCCACGGTGGGTGCCATAAATATGTGTGTATTTTGTGGTTCATGCAAGCTGCAACACAACACTTCATTAAGTCATTACATTAGTGAAAGAGATAGAATAAGCCATAAGATTAACCACTAAAACTGACTTAATGCTTCCTATCTAAGAGGAGTATGAAGAATTCAATAATTTCCCTAAGATTATGCATTAATCAGTGACATATACAATCTAGAATGGAAGATTCAATCGAAAACAAGCCTAAATGCTCAAGAAATTGTTCATTTTAGTTCTAGAATTGAAGATTATAACAATGCAAATGAGCTTTGATCTAAAATGCATAAAGACTCTTAAGAATACTAGCAGCATAAGTTTACTTCTAAAATTAGGGGCAGCATAAGGATGCTTTCAACAATTATAATTAGGGGCCCATTGAGCTTAAAATTCATTCTATTTATAGAAGAATTAGGTGAATGAGAGGTTGAGATTGCAAGTGGAAGAGAGGTGGAGATTTAATCTTTGGTGATCCATGTGAGGTGATCTAAGTGATTTCACTCCCATTTTTTAGGGAATTGTCTTTCCCTTTTGTAAATGGGAATGTAATTTGAGGATTTATTTAATTACCTTTTATTAATTACTTTATCCATGTTTGGAATTATTTTATTTTAATTGAATTTTTTTTTATTTAATTCAATTTTTTGATTTAATTGATTTAATTGGCTAAGGCAATTAATTTGATTTAGTGATTAAAAACACTTAGGAGATTAAATTTGATTTAATGAATTATGCCAATAAATTGAAAAATTATCTTGACATAATTAGGGGTATGATCACACTTAGGGAAAATAGGGTCTATGGTCAGAGCAGACCAAATTAGGATGGTTACAATTCTGACCATTGATATTGAAGGAATAATTCATATTGGAGATGACAGCTTGAAGTTTTTTATGGATGACGCGGTAATATTTTGATGTTTCAATGAGCTAGTTATGATTGATAAAGCTATTTTGGAGGGTAAAAAAACCCTAATTAGGTTTACAATCAAACGTAAAAGGATATAAGATGATAACTACTGCTCTTATGCAAGCAAGATGAAGTTAGTGAAGAACAATTGAAGTGTTGGTTGTAAAGTAAGATCTTGGATAACGATTGCAGAGATAATTTTAGACAAGATTTAGGATCAGGTTTAGAACAAGAAAAAAGCATCAAAGGATGTGATTAGCATTTAGGAGTGCATATCACAAGTCAATTTTATTGTTGTATTCCTAACAATTTCAACAAGGTAAATCCATTAACCGGGTTCTCTCAGGAACATTGTAATAGTGGGATTAAATCCTTTATCAAGGTAGTCTATAATAGGATCTTAGATACTTCTAACAAGATATCACTCAATCCAAATAGGGTGACTCACCTAGAAAGTGACATATTGTAAGATCCTAATAGAGCACTCTTTTCTAATGCAGTGAGAAGATTGTGGGTGTCATCCCCAACATGGTTTTTCCCTCTGACGAAGGGTTTCCATTATAAAAATCTGAGTGTTATGTGTTTGGATGTATTTTCATTTCATTCATTGCACTTTTAATTTACACTTACTATTATATGCTTCATAGTTTGGAAGTTTCTTTTGCTACTACTTAGGGGTATATGTAAAAGTATGAAATTTTTATTAGTCCTGATTCACTCCCCTCTCAGTACCTAATATTTACAAAAAGTATCCACCCCATAAACTAGCTAAAAAGGTGATAAACCAATTAACCTTTTATAAGTTACTCTATCAGGCCATAGAGAATCGTAAACCTTCTTGTGCCATTCCCTTTGACTTTCATCTACTATATTTTTGATGATAGAGACCAAATTTTTGTTTCTTGACTCAACATGTCCATTGCCTTGAGGATAACAGTCTAATGAATATTCTATTCTTATACCATGTTCATAACATAAAAGACTGATTTTAGTAGATGTGAAATAAATGGCATTATCAGCAACAATATTTTTAGGGACCCCAAACCTCACTAAGATATTTTACTTTAAGAAATTACACACGACCTCAGAAGATGTATGTTTTATACGAACAAATTCCACCCACTTAGTAAAATAATTTGTAGCAGTTAAAATATGAGTGTGTCCAACACTATAATTGGGATTAATTGGGTCCATGAAATCCATGCCCCACTATTGGAAAGGTTCATCAATGACTGCGAGTCTCAAGGGAAATGCGGCTAGATAAGGTCTACTTGTGAACATCAATTTTTTTCACATTTTAACACCCATTCATACGAGTCTTTAAACATTCATGACCAATTGAAATTTTGACAGAGAATTTTGAAAGATGTTACAGAAGAAGAAAAATGACCTGCACATGCTTCTAAGCCCTTTACCCTAACTAGATTGGTAGGTCTAATTTTAATATCATATTCTTACACTTTGGCTATCCAAGACCCCCTCTGGTTACATTCAATCTCTTGCTGAGTAAGGATACTCTTCACAACAATCTCAGGAACAAAGATCACTATATGAGAATGTAAAATATAGAATCTAAATCCTTTTAGGGATTTCACTATAGCATAGGCATGTTTTTCAAATGAAGAAACTTGAGCTCATACTTTTTAAGGGGAATACTCATGAAATAAATAGGAGCTCCAATACCTTGTTCATTTTTTTTCAATAATATAGTTGACAAAGTGTGTTCTGATGCATAATTGTATATGATGAATTCCTTGGTAAAATTTGGATGTACCAGGGTTGGGTCAGTCATAATTTCTACTTTTATATCCTCAAAGGATTTCTTTCCTTTGGTACTCCATTTAAAAACAATTTGGTTCTTGAGCGTACAATACCCAGAGTTCCCAGTGTAGAAACTAGGGCTCTGATACCAAATGTAATGCCCCACTAGGGAACCCAAGAGAGATTAACCTAAAACATGATACTAAGTTTGATGAACAAATTTATTTTTTCCAGCAAGCTATTTAATTCTTTTGCAATATTTAATTTTTCCAAAGAATAGGAAGATTCTAAAATAATAAATTTAGGAAAACATAGCCTCACTATAGTCCAAATTTTAATTTTTCTAAAATGTAGATCTTTCATAGGGATATTTTAAATACAAATTTGGGTAGACATAAACCCTACTATAGGTAATATTTAATTTCTCTAAAATATAGATCCATGGGTTATCTAAATACCCAAATAAGAAATAAGATCATTTAACACATAATACATGCAAATACAAAATTATCAAACACAAAGAAGCAAGATTTTCAACAAAAAACAAAAATTACCAAGGGTTTTAAACCCTACCTTAAATTCAAATAACTAATCTGATCACCAAAGCCTTTGAAAGTAGAAGAATCCCAAAATCCTCTAAGCCTGAATTTGACAACAAATCTGGAACAATGAAGGCCTGAAAATAATGATCCCCAAAATTATCCAAAGCTTCTCAAAACAACAAATCTCACCCAAAATACCCAAAACAAAAATTCTTCCAAATCCTTCAACCTTCTTGAAAACCTATATTTTTTCCCAAATGAAAAGAAAATCCCCCGTAAAGAGAATCCACTTTCCCTCTTTCATGCAATCTCAGAAAACAACCACTCCACTCAATTTAGTAAACTCAACTTTCTAAATTGAAAGAAAATCCTAATTAAATAAATACAAATATCTTTTATTGTGCAACTCCTACTTTGACATTTAAAAACAACTTGCATTTGAAATCAAATTTCAATTTCAATAATTACAATGCACAAGTAATTAAATAAATATTATATTGAATAAATTAAATATTTAAAGTACAAGTTTATCCATGCAATTAAATATTTAAATATTTAATAAAGCATAAAAGCTCAAATAACTCCAAATTTAAATTAAATATTTAATTAAATCCAAATATTCAAATACTTAAACTTTAATTAATTCTCTTAATTAAACATAAATTAATTCTAATTAATTAATACCCTATATTCAATTCCAACAATAATCAATTCAATAAGTGACATAGTAAATCAATCAAATAGAAATACACACAACTGAGACCAACCAAAGTAAAACCCAAACACACACAAGGAAGGGATCCATGAATTTATGTCAACTAGACAAATTTGGGTAGGGTAGACAAACCAATTCTTATCCAATCTTAGGACAAATAGGTTTAGGGTAGGGTTTCGAGTCTGACTGTAAACTCCCCTCTTTACCATTGAGACGAATATATGGGCATGCTCTCTCCTGCCAATTCAGGGAAGACGATGCCTAGTACCTGCAAACGTGACATCACAAGAACAAGCATGTACATCCAATATAAATATAGCAACCAATGACAGGGATCGGTCGATCGTGTGGATCTCGCAATGCAAGTAATTACGTCTCCTTCCTCTACCACATCAAAAATGTGAACAAGAGCACTAACACCTATGCTAACCATACACATGCAAGTATGGGGTAAGTAACATCATAGTTCTAATATCAACATCTAATAACAACATCATGAAAATATCATCATCTATCTATCTAAGAAATACATGATATACATATAAACGTCATGATCCAAAATCACCACCACTAAAATAATAAATGCTCACATGAAATGTAGCCTAAAAGAATTCAACAATCAATTGAAATAATAGCCTAAAAGAGTTCGAAACCAAAATTAAAAGAAAGCTATGGGTGGGTATCACATTATTTGGTCCTTTGATTATGATTTTAATAATGTTTTGATTCATATGTAAATCCTTTATAAAAGGATCGATGATGTAAGCCTTGATGGCATTTGGAGGCTAGAAGTGCACGTTGCGGGTCACTTGAGGATCATAGGTGTAGATGAGATTTTTTAAATACCCATAAGGTCCAAATGATTATAAGTTGGCCATTAGAGAAATTTAAAAGTATCAAATGCACTAAAAGTGCTAAATACGTAAACTTGCACTAAATGTACTATCATGGGTTATTGACACTGCCATAGATAAAAATGTCAATAACTTGCCTAATTCTACATGGAAATAAATAAAGCCTATTCTAAGATGAATTTAACTCCTATCTCCAACCATTACAATGCCTTTTGGTGGAGTTTAATTCATTACAAAGGCCCTATCAACGCTATAATAATAAAAAAAATAATGAAATGTTGGAACAATCAATATTTTATTTTTTTCTATTAAATATATATTATAATATGATAAACAAAGAAATCATCGAGTGTTTACAATAGTATCACGTACCAGATTACAAAATCACAAAAATTACATCTTCCATTTTCATACGGAGGGAATCGAATTATCATGTAACCAAAAAGGAACCATACTGATTACGAAACATTAGAACTATAAACCACTATTAAATAGCCTCTATCTCAGGAACCATGTTGTCCATGGCATTTGATGATCTAACCATTTAAGCTTCAAGTTATTCTAGAATATACCACTGTATGGATTTGACATATAAGCCTCCCAGGGTAGTGGAGGGCGCATAGAGATGGGTACCTGGTATTGGGATCCAATCCTAGGATCGTACACAATGACTATACCAAATGATGTCTGATCTAGAGGTACCTGGCTCGATCCTGTCAAATTATTTTTCCCTTCCTCTTGTTTATCATCCATAGTGGCTGCTGCTGAGGTGTTTTCTTTTGTAGTCACATCTCCTTTATCTTTCTGCAACATCTTCCCTATGGTGATATCATAATCAAATTCCATGCAATCTTTGGTAGACATCTTACAGGGAATCTTCTCTCTATCAAACACATTCCTTACTGCTTTGATGAATTTCAGCACTTTGTGTTCTTTCACCTGCAAAATCATGGTGACCTGCGAGGCAAAATTAAATGAAATGAGTCTCCATAAAGACTCAGTAAGAACTCTACTTATACTATTGAAAATATCATCATTCCTAAATTTACAAATATGCCAAAGAATGTGAAAGGAATGATTTGACAAGAAAATATTGTATCTTTTATCTAATCCCATCAGATTCCCAGAGAAGATATCAAGAATATGAAAGTTAATGTTTAGTTCCAGTCCAAATAGGCTCCACACGACTATATAAAAATGATAATCAAAGATGATAAGTAGGATAGACTCAGGTTCAGAATAGAAAGAGCAAACATTTGGCTCTCCAGATGGTTTCTTAAGCGACAACCTATGCAAAATAAAATTCCACATGAAACAAAGCCCTTTAGGTTCAGCATGGGTGTGCCATAGTTTCACAAGATATTTACTCTAGGTAGTATAGTCTAGGTTAAGATTCCACTTATCATTCAGTCATTGAGGAAGGTTCTTGATGGGAGCTTACTGATGTCTTGGGCTGCCAAAAATATTGTAGATTTCTTAAGGATATCCTTCTCTTTCTCAATAGCAATGGACTTTTGAATTTTAGGTTTGATAATACAAACAATAGCAGTAGCAGGATTCTTACATCTAGTATTGGTTTCATGTCTTGCTCCTGGAAAATGGTTGCCATCTATGATGAACTTTTCTTCTGGTGGGATAAAAGTTTCTTCCCTAAGTGCCTACTTGATCCAAAATTGATCCCAAATCATGAAAAATGGACATGTTAGGCCTTAATAAAACAAATTAATTCTTCCAACACTCATGAACACATATGACACTTATTGACAAATTGGTTGCAAGAAATGTTGCTTGAAACTTTTCTTGCAACTTAACAAATTTTATAAATTTTGAAACTATCACCCTAATGACCCTAATTTAATCATGGACAGTCTATTAAGACCTTATTACCACAAGTTGACCCTAATTTCCAAAAGTTTACCTGTAGACTATTCCTCACCTTTTTCTTGTCACAAATGAAACTAGGATAGAATCCTAAAAGGCCTTCAAAGAGTAAAATACAATGATAAAGGAATGATGAACTTTGCTTCTGGCGAGATAAAAGTTTCTTCCCTAAGTGCCCACTTGATCCCAGATTGATCCCAAATCATTAAAAATAGACATGTTAGGCCTTAATAAAACAAATTAATTCTTCCAACACTCATGAACACATATGACACTTATTGACAAATTGGTTGCAAGAAATGTTGCTTGAAACTTTTCTTGCAACTTAACAAATTTTATAAATTTTGAAACTATCACCTTAATGACCCTAATTTAATCATGGACGGTCTATTAAGACCTTATTACCACAAGTTGACCCTAATTTCCAAAATTTTACCTGTAGACTATTTCTCACCTTTTTCTTGTCACAAATGAAATTAGGATAGAATCCTAAAAGGCCTTCAAAGAGTAAAATACAATGATAAAGGAATGAAGAGTTGTCCAGTTGACAAATATGTTGTCAATTTGAAAATAATATACTAAATGTAATAGTCATTAAACTGAATGCAAGCGGTTTGGCAGGGAGTTGTAACTGTCAATCGGTTAGTAGAAGGGTATTTGGGTAGTGTGAGCATGAATGAGAATAAGAGAGGAGTCTTTGATTTCATCTTTTTACTACTTTTAACATGTCATTCTTGATCCAACTTAATGACTCAAACATAGATATTACACCCTATGCCTTACATAAACTTGCCAAAGGTTTGAAAGGGATTATACATGATTAGTATGTTTGTTCCAGACCATGGAACAAGATCTCAGGCTAGGAAAGTTACCCAACTCAAAGTCACCATTCAGAATAGTCACTTTCATTTATCCTACAAAGCCTTAACAAGGGTGTTCCCTATGGTTCTATGTCAATAGGCACCACTGACCTGAAGTTGTTTGACACAAATTTCATGAGAAGGTTCTAAATTAGGATGTCCTACAAATCATTCTTCAAAAATTATGGAAAAAGTGTCAATCGTTGGAGTAGATCGATGGTGACCAAGTTTTTTTTCTCTTCAAATTATGATTTTTTTTGTCATAGTCTTCTCTTCATGAATTTGCAATCCCTTTTTGACAGATCTAAAATCTTCACATGAGAAATATTTTTCTACTCAACAAACTTATGACCATTAGTGGTTTAGATTTGAGCCCAAAATGGTTGGACATTGGTACCTAGCTCCATACTCTATAAGGACATTGTCACCTATTATCACCTATTAGCATCAATTTGGTTTGTATGCTCATGAGTGTGTTAGGTTTCCAAATTTGGCCATGTAATAAGCATAATCAATCATTTAGCAAGATCACAAGGGGAAACGACCAAAGTGATTCAAAAATGAGTGTGAAATTGTATGAAGATACAATTGTTAACACTATATAAAGGGCCCCATTATAGCAAGAGTGTGACCTTGAAATCATACTCTTGGTAAAGAATATGATAGTATCAAAAGACTTTCACCAAGACATAAAATAGATAATATCACACCAATCTCCCAGTACATAGAATCTTATTGGTTTGAAATATCAAGATAAAAGGAGAAACATGATTGGCATAGGTTTCACAAACATGGAGCATGCAAGAACAAAGAAGAAATATGGCATGTAGGTCTAGTAAGGATTTTTTACTAGGAGTCATGTTAAACATGTATGTCCCCATGTTAAAATAGTTTATTATGTCTTTAGTGTTAGGATAGAATCATAAAAGGCCTTCAAAGAGTTAAATACAATAATAAAGCAATGGAGAGTTGTCAAGTTGACAACTATGTTGTCAACTTGACAACAATATACTAAATGTAACAATCATTAAACTGACTGCAAGCGGTTTGGAAGGAATTTGTAACTATCAACTGATTAGTAGAAGGGTATTTGGGCAGTGTGAGCATGAATGAGAGTAAGAGAGGAGATTTAGGGAGTTTGGTAGAGTAATGAAGTTTAAATCAACAAACTTTTAATTCCTTGCAAACTGTCTATTCTCTGTCATAAGGACACAGTCACTATTTTTGTGTTCATAAAATCTTCATTCTATGAAATATTTATAAGGAATAGATTGAAATAGTATTGGTTTAAATTTTTATTCATTTCCATGCAAAGATTGTGTTATTTTGTGAAGTTTTGAACAAAGAAAGTCAAGTTTGTATTGATTGTTCCTAGACAGGGTCTTGGTGTGCAATCAACAATTGCTTTAAAGACACCATGAATGCATAAGACTCCCCCACTTCTTGTGGTTAATGTGCTTGTGTGGATAGTCTATGACGTGTATGATATCTTCCATATGTTTTTGGTTGTAGGGGTATCCAGGGATTAAAGATGAAGATCTCTGATTGAAGAGATATTGCTAATTGAGGGTACATGGTGGTTGGACTAGTCAAGGTCTAAGAGTTCCACCTAAAGGAGGGCTATTTTTTATGGCTTGGTATGTCATTATAGGTTACTTGTGTTGGAAACACTAAGAGGGGGGGGGGGGGGGAATCAG
>MU227608.1:187769-214184 GCA_018584345.1 Thuja plicata | reverse complement strand
TGAAGCTTAACACAAGATCACATAACACATAATATGATTACGGGGAAACCTTGATTAGAGGAAAACCCTAGTGGGAATTAGTACCCACAAATATTGCACTAGTATAATGAACCTGTTAAAGTTCCTTGGCTCTGTTAGGAGCAGTCTTTACAATGCAAGTACATTGACCTGGTTAAATGCCTCACCCTGTTAGGAGTCTTTTACAAACAACCTTGTTAGGGGTGAGGACTCACTGTCCAAGAGCTCACTGCTCAATGAGAAAGAAGGATACAACCTCTTGAGAATAGATATGCACTATATCCAAGAGTGAACTGTTGTATGTGACACAAATGTCTGATTAGTTCTAGTTATGCGCTTACGCTCTTATATTATTTAAGGGCTTTATCTCATACTGATATCTTCATACTGCTCTGCTATATATCTTCTGTAACTATTTCTTTGACACTTCCAATATATCTTTACATTGCATATATATATGTTTATGCCTGAATAGACACGACTATAAACAAGACCTTAGTTGGCCCAAAAACAACATTCACAATGCTTCCAAATAAATTGGCTTAAGCGTGTTTACAATAATGTTTAATATATGATTGTAAACTTATTACAATAGGCACTTAGCCTTTACATAACAAAAGATTACACGCTAATCAAAATCATGAAGTCATCTTCATACTCTATATTCTAAACTGCTAGTGTACTTGTTCTTTCTATAACTTGTCTATACTGCCATTCTGTACCATGCGTGTATAGGGTAAGAATAAAAACATACCATAGAGCTTAATTCTGAATGCGTATATCCTGATGTGATCGTATGCATGTGTGTTGATGCCCTAATCGACTGCAAGTCACTGTTCTATCTTCTACACTTAGTCAATTTTAACTTTATAGTTTATTGTCAAAACTTCATATGAATTTGTTGCCATAATGACAACACAAAATAAGCCATATACTCCCTGGGAGTCAACTTTCCAACAATCTCCCCCTTTGTCATTAATGGAAACAAAGGAATGTGGCCAAGTTACTCAAAATTGACTAACACCCAAAAACTGTATATTCTCATCTTTTTAACATATACATACACTACTCCTCATATATAATTTATTCATTATATACATTACTCCCCCTTTGACATTAATGACAAAGGTGTCAAAAAAAGTTGTAAGTTTCTAGATACTCACTCCATGTATACATCTGGATATACAATTTGAAGATTCTTCATCTCTTGCTTCCAAAATGCCTTTAGTGCATCAATTGTTTGTAGATGGGCGCATAAGGCATATGTAATCTTTTCCATCTTTGTCAAATCCATGCTTGGTCCTTGATTGTAGGTAGCAATGGTTGCATCAATCTATTTAATATACTCATCCAGAATTGCTAAGAAGGGCACAAGTGCATTTCTCAGTTGAGTCTACCTAATCCTTATCTTATTGATCTCCATTTTAGCTTCTTCTATCTTATCTAGTTGACCTTGATAGATATTGTTGTAGATGTTCATGTCTTGCATGGATGTTTCAACTGTTTTTATAACACTCTCAACCAATGTGTCTTCCTCCTCTATCTTTTTGATGTGTTCAGAGGTGAGTTTGCATTTGTCCATGCAGTTTGCTATAACCTTCCTACCTTTTGCTGCCAATTCTTTCAACATAGACTGACCAATCTTTAATGAGTTTAGATCTAAGGTAAAGTTCTTTACTAGTTCATTTAATCTTTCCTTTTTATACTCATCTTCTACAATTCTCATGGCTAATTCTACTAAGCTTGTAAAATGTGATTTGAAGCTTGTTAGGATGTTGTCTACATCATCAACTAATTGAATTTTTTCTACTTTCTTGTCTGCAGGCACTAGGTCATTCAAGATGTTTACTGATTCCAAGAAGAGAGGGTTTCTCATAACCTATTTCTCTTTGGCTTTTTTGATGGCTAGCACATTGATCTTTATTAAATCTTCTTCTCCCCATGCATCCAGACTTGCTGAGTCAGGAGTTAAACTTGACAACAATGAGTTTCATGGTTGAATGGACGGTGTGAATATAGTATTCTAACTAGTATCCATGCATTCACTTTTTACTAGGATTTCCATAGCTGGTATCTCATTAGTTTGATTGTATTTTTCTTTATTCAAATCTATTGAATCATTAGGAGGGACTTCATCTTGTTGTAAAGATGTGTCCTTAGTGCATGCCTCATTTGTTTCTTTAGTACTTACAAACACTTTATCAACTTTGTACATATCATTATTAGAAGTTGTCATGGATATCTTGATATTAGAAATCACTATAGTATCCCCTAAATCTTTTGTTGTATCAGAAATTATTGAAATTGAGGGTGCTGACACCTATGGACCTGTCTTAGGCACGTTATGAATTACTAGTTCTACAACTTGTTTAGGAGGAACTGGAGTTTCCTTAGCTGTAGGTGTCCTTGATGGATACATATGTCTATCCAAAAATACTTTCTCAAATGCTTTATGAGTCTCTTCACCAACCATATCATACTCCTTGTTCATGATATGGAGAATTCTTGTTTTGGTTCTTAGGTGCAGCTTTACTAAATCCAACAGAATGACTTTCTCATCATGCGAGCACACCGAGAGAAGACTATCCAATGTTTCTTTTCTTATCCTCATATCCTCTTCAATTGCTTGCATCTTTAACATATCAATTATGTTCCGTACCTTGTCTGGTATGATAGTTTTGAGTTCCAATACTGTCCTTTTGAACTTAATCATGTGAGAGATGATCATAGAATGAATCTCTGATTTGTCTATCTCTTGATATTTTTCATATACATTCTTGAGAGATTCTAGTCTTCCTTCATTAAAAATTCTATTCCTTAAGACATTAAGACTAGGTC
Organism: Thuja plicata; assembly: GCA_018584345.1. Lineage (NCBI taxonomy): Eukaryota > Viridiplantae > Streptophyta > Pinopsida > Cupressales > Cupressaceae > Thuja > Thuja plicata. The sequence continues at coordinate 211,328 of MU227608.1, read as the reverse complement.
TAAAACCTACCTCAGGAGGAGCTTGTGTGTTCTTTACCTTTCTCCTTGTAGTTCTTGAGGATGGATGACTAGTGGGCACTTCCTTCCTTCCTCTAGACTTCTTGCTTGGTATAGAAGGTGGAGAGGATTCCAGATCAATGGTGGTTGATGGTGCAGATGTATCTTCATTTGATTTCTTTTTCTTCTTCTTAGGCATATCATCAGTCTTTTCCATTTTTACTTTTTTGGGAGTCTTCTCAAGTTCTTTGGAAATCTTAGCTTCCCTAGCTGTGTCTAGGTCTTCTTGTGTAACACCATGAAATTTTAAGATATTTGAGGTAATCCTTGATGCCTTCCTTTTGTTATCAGCAATATGTAAGATAGAATCAACTTGATTTGTATTTTCTCTATAAGTGCCCCATCTAGGTTCATTTGGATCTTTGGGCATAGATAGGAGGACTTGTGCATAACCTTCCAGAACATGTTCTTCAAATTCATAACCAAGAGGGTGAATCTATTTTGTTCTAGGCTCAACTGCCTACATGCAAGTATAGTCAGTCTCCACCATGAAGCATATGGTGTCTTTGTACTTCTCAACTATTTTCTCAGGTATCCTGAACCTCTTCTGCATCTTGATCCTAAAAGTTTTGATATCCATTTCCATAGAATCCTTTTCACTACTCTCTGATGTAGCTTTTAGTGATATATGAGACATAGTGGGCTTGCTCCTATCTAGGTAAAGATTTGCAAGTTTACCAAAAATGTGGAAGTATAAATAGATGATCAAAGAGCCAAACCTGAATATCTTTCTCTTGTCATGCTTAATGGCTTTGATATTCTCTATCAGCTGTACATGCAATAATTCAAAGAGATTGTACTGAGTGTTATCTCTTACTATCCTTATTGCTGCCAGAACTATTTCTGTAGACACACTATTTGGTTTTCTTGATTGCTGAAACTTGTATCCAAGTATCATAGTGATTAATTTGATGTCTTTCTCCTTAATGGGATTAACAATCATGTCATGCCTATCACTTCTAGATAAGAAGACTTGTTCAACCTGCTTCTTGACATCCTTTCTAGTAGGAAGAGCTGGTCCAGTCTTAGGAAGTCTAGACATCTCATGAATTAGATTTGTAGTGATATGGAAAGGAACCTCACCTATCCAGTATAGATCATCATGTATCCTACTTAGTAATATCTTCACCCATTCTGGCTCATAGAACTTGTGCACATTGGAATACTCAAAGATAGGGTTATCAGTGAGATGCACGTATTTATCCTTGAATGTATAGTATGGTTTCATCATAGAACCCATGAGAGATGCAATGTTGTTGTCTCCAACTATTTCCTTCTTGCAATAAACATATGTGCGGATGTCTTCTACATGTACAACTCCCAGAGGAGTCCTAGAGAATTCTCCTTTGACATCATCTAGTATGGACTTGAATGGATGCTTCTTAAAGACAAATCTCTTCCTTTTAGCAATGTCAAATATAACAAGGGTTGCCATACTTACTTGCAACTTGGTTAAGTAGGGTTTCATGATGATCTTGAAACGACGCGACTGCTAGGTTTCTGTTCCAATCGTTAATCCATTCACAAACCAACTAATCCTTTAAGCTATAGTGCTTTGATGCTCGATGCTTATCTACTTCCTGAATGCTTCAATCTCAAATGCTAAGTGAGGCTTTTAAGATCTTTTGCCAATTTATATAAAGATTAATTGCATTTAATACTTGTTGTCGTAAAGCGGTTTACAAAGAGAATTTCAAAATTTGTTCTTAACGAAGTAAAGGCAATGCATGAATGCATACAACCTTAATTTGTGAGTACATGCATGAATGCATAGGTGCATACTTAGAGGTGAGTATACCAGCCACACAGGGGTTTAGAGCTAGAATAGCTCCCCCTAAGACCATGAGGGTCAACTATCCAGAAGTAGAAGGTGCATCCATTGAGGATGCATCTACTACCTTGTTTTCTTCATTATCCTTCTTTACTTTGACCCATATTTTATCTGAGTTAGCTTTAGCTTCCACAAACTTAACTTCTCATGATTCTTCAAACAAAGACTTCTTAGGATTATCTTGTCCTTTTGTTCTTGATCTGCAAGACCTTGAGACGTGTCTAGCCTTTCCACATGAGTGACAAATGATACAAGGTCTGATGTTGTTATTCATCATGTTGCATTGCTTGGCTGTGTGTCCATTATAATTACATATTTGACATGTAATATTCTGCAATTTTCTTTAAGGTTGATTTCTTTGATTGAATTGAGTTTGATTCCTTTGGTTCAGTTGTGGCTGATTTCTTTGATTTGTTCTGCAATGAATAGCCCTATGACCAAACTTATTGCAGGAGTAACAGTAACCATTGAAGGGTCTTACATTCTTACAATCTCTTGCCAAGTGTCCATCCTTGTTAAAGGCATATAAATTATGGTTGACTGCCTTGTGCTTATCTTTTGGTGGTTCTACTTTGATCTCTTCATGATCCTTAGTTTTCTTTTCTTCTGAATATTCTATTTGAGCTTTCTTTCTTTCTTGTAATGAGTTGATCTCAATTTGAGCTAGACTGTATCCCATACCAGTGGTATCACCTTTTAGTTTTTGTCCATAAATCTGTGATTGAATTAGATCAGAACTTGTGTGTAGTTTTTCAATCTTGTCTTTTGCTCATGATAATTCAGATTCGATCTTATTCTTGATGTTTTCCAATTCCAAGATTTTCATATTGGCTGGAATGAGTTCTTCATCTAACTATTTATTTTCTTTGTTCTTCTCTTCAATAGTTGTTAGGATATCAGTTAATTGATCATTAAATTCTTCTATCTTATCCTTTAAATAAAAAATTTCTTCATTCATTTTCTTGACCATTTTCCCCAAATCATTCGTAGAGAAATCTTTTAGATCTTTTCTTAGTTTCTTGATAAGCATTTGTGAGCCATCAACTTTTAGCTTAAGTTCCTCATTTTCTTTCTCAAATCTATCTAGATCTTCAAGGGTTGCTTCAAGATTTTTTTTTAGATGTTTACCTTTAGCTGAATCCATGATCCCCTCAAGTGGTTAAACTTTTCTCTCAGAGGACTAGAGCTCTGATACCAATTGTTGGAAACATTGAGAGGGGGGGTGAATCAGTGTTTAGCTAATTATTCTATTTTATCACTTTAAACACAAATCAATTAGATATCACTTGATGCTTAACAAAAGATAACATAACACATAATATGATTATGGGGAAACCTTGATTAGAGGAAAACCCCGGTGGGAATTAGTACCCACAAATATTGCACTAGTATAATGAACCTGTTAAAGTTCCTTTTCTATGTTAGGAGAAGTCTTTACAATGCAAGTACAATGACCTAGTTAAAGGCCTGACCATGTTAGGAGTCTTTTACAAATAGCCCTATTAGGGGTGAGGACTCACTATCCAAGAGCTCACTTCTCAATGAGAAAGAAGGCTACAACCTCCCGAGAATAGATATGCACTATAGCCAAGAGTGAACTATTGTATGTGACATAGATGTCTGATCAGTTCCAGTTATGCGCTTATGCTCTTATCTTCTTTAAGGGATTTATCTCATACAGATATCTTCATACTTCTCTGCTATATATCTTCTCTAACTATTTCTTCGACACTTCCAATATATCTTTACATTGCATATATATATGTTTATGCCTGAATAGACGCGACTATAAACAAGACCTTAGTCAGCCCAAAAATAGCATTCACCATGCTTCCAAACAAATTGGCTTAAGAATGTTTACAAAAATGTTTAATATATGATTACAAACTTATTACAATAGGCTCTTATCCTTTATGTAACAAAATATTACATGCTAATCAAAATCATGAAGTCAGCTTCATACTCTGTATTCTGAATTGCTAGTGTACTTGTTATTTCTATAACTTGTCTGTACTTCCATTTCATACCATGCATGTATAGGGTAATAATAACAACATACCATAGAGCTTAAGTCTGAACACGCATATCCTGATGTGATCGTACGCACGTGCGCTGATGCCCTGATCGACTGCAAGTCACTGTTCTATTCTTTCTTCTACACTTAGTCAATTTTCACTTCAAATTTTACTGTCAAAACTTCATATGACTTTGTTTCCATAATGAAAACACAAAATAAGCCATATACTCCCTGGGAGTCAACTTGCCAACAAATTGGATGGTGTTGGATCCATTGGTATGAGCTGGAAGTGTATAGAAGTGTCTTGTTGACAAATCCCTAGGCTAGTGCACCTAGGAAGGAGGGTTAGGTGTATCCAATGGAAGGGTATACCAGAAAGATACATCACTTGGAGGATAGGAAAAAGAGGTTCCAAACATTTTTTAATGCATCATGGTCCTCAAAGGGACTTCAGTTTCTTTCTAGGCCAGGTGTATGGTGCAAGAGCACATAGCCATTTTTATACCATCTAATGTAATGATCATCATTTTATGTTTTGGTTTGTGTAAAATAAGGTCCCAAGGACCATTTTTAAGGTATTTCTAATTAATCCATGTCATGGAAGGTCATAGTTGGTCCAAAATGTAAAAATTTACCAAAATTGTCAATATTTCTATGTGAAAGCAAAAGTTTCCAATGAGGCTTTCATGGAACTTTATAATGTAATAAGGTTAAATTAGCCTATTTTAAGAATATGTAGGTTATTTTATGTTGTTATAAAGTGTTTTTCTATTTATTTTTTCACAAAATGCAAGAATTGTAAAAGTTGCACAACAATTGTTGAGCAACTTTTCAAATTTAAAAAGTTGCTTATCAAGGGTCATTTAGTAACAAGTTATTTCCAATGGTACCATAAAAAAAAATTTAGTCAGAATCCATTGATAGTATTGAAAACATGTTATATAGGCCTCAGGGACTCGAGGCATGGGTGTTGATGCAATATGAAAAAAAGATTGATTAATAAAGTGCATATATATCCCATAATTATGAAATTCTCTACACAATCAACAAAATAACCCAAGTTTAAAAGATCCACCCTAGGTCACATGATAATCTTGTTAGGAATAATAGTCCACAAGAAAAACTGAGAGGGGGGGTGAATCAGTTGTGATATAGAATATTAAAATTTATACTTTATAAACCAAAATTGTAATGCAGATGATAACACAGTAAATGCCAACACAATAACACAATACTTGTTGTCGAGGAAACCCTGTTAAATGTAAAACCCTAGTGGGAAGTAGTACCCACAAATAATTTACTAAGGGCCCGTTTGGTTGGCGGAATTTGTGCATGCTGGAATTGCCAATTCTGGAATTGCCTTCCATTCTAGGTTTGTGCTATACTCAAAACGAATTCTAGAATATGGGCTTGTCCTGTTTGGTTCACCTGGAAGAGGACTAAGAAGATGCCAATTTTGCGTTTGATTCCACACAACTAGAATTGGAATTGGATTTTTTTCTGCATAAACTGCTTGGAAGTTTCTATTTAATGTTTCTCAGAGTCTTCGTGCAAAAATCTTCGTTATGAAATTGATTTTAAACTATTAGAAGTTTTTCTAAAGTGGAAAGGATAATAATAACCTTTTCCAAGAGCGTACATAAAGCAATAGTGTCTCTCAAATCAGGATAACGAGCCACCATTCTTTGCAGTGCTGCTAGACAGCTAAACTCGGCATAGCCGCCTTCTTCCATCTTAATCGTAAGTGATCAAATGCGGTAGATGTTGTTTAACACACAGCGACAGCGGTAGGGCAGCGGCGGCGGCAGATGCTATTCTTCCTTTCACACACAGCGGCAGCTGAAAAACCTTTCTCTCACGCGGCAGCTGAAAAACCTTCCTCTCACGCGGCAGTTGAAAAAAAAACAATGCAAAAACAAGCCCGACAAATGGGAATTGATAGATTCCCAAAATCAATTAATTTTTTCCAATTCTCATTTTCAATTCCAATTCCAGGTCCTGAGGGGGAATTTCTCTATGCTCAAAAAGGCCCAAAATTAGAATTCGCAAAACCCTATTCCTATTTTTCATTTTGGAACCAAACACTGTATTCGCCAATACCAGCATGCAGGTATGCCAATTCCCACTCAATACCTAGAACCAAACGGGCCCTAAGAGTATAGTATCCTTGTTAAATGATTTAGCCCTATTAGGAGCTTATTACAATATTAGAATACATATTCCCTATTCTAGGAAAAACCTTGGTAGGAGTAAAGAAACAGAGTAGGCTCACTACCCAGGCACACTGCCCAAATAAGGTTAAAGCCACCCTCAAGGATTCACAATCCAAACAAGTGTATATAAGAAATAGATAATCTAATGAACTGTCTGATTGCAACTATCTTTGCTTGGTTAGTTCTAATAAAGTATTCTTATCACAAACTCTGCTCTACATCCATTAACAAAACAAGCCTTGTAGCTTTCACAGTTCTCTGCCTTTTCAATCTCTACCATGTCTTTCCAAAAGAAAAGATCACCCATATATACCCTATTACAATAATTCATTAGGTTGGCCAATTAAGATTTCCCAAATACACAAATAATTGTTTAACCCCTTACTAAGATACACATGGTACCAAGTAACCATCAATTATAATCCATCAGTTATACTCCAAGATCTACAATCCATGCTCACAATTCATAATACACGCTACATGTATGAAGTCATCCACCAAAATAGGTCTCCTCCAGAATACATTCCACACCTAACATCACCAGTACTCTCACAGCTATAGACCAGTAATGAACATTCATCAATGTGTCCTCAATCATCCCATAAGCTCGCATATGCTAAAACATCTTCATCTATAAGATACATGCAAAAAAAAGAGACCTGCTCTGTCAAGCATTACTATCATAGTACAGGAACCAGTCTTCACTAAATCATCTATAACATCTCCAATATGCAACCTCAAGTCAAGTGACCTTAGGAATAAGGTCATTACACATTTGTCTCCATATCCATGTCTTTGAACATTCTGAATCATCCGTACAGTGTCCGTACACTTCTGTCAGTCATATAACTAGTATGTTCTCTTCATAGATATATATGTTGACATCAGTGACAAAACATGAATATCAACAACATGAATAGTATCCAAATCTGATATCATCCAACAATCTCCCCCTTTGGAATTGATGGCAACATATGGTAAAATCCATCAACCCAAAAAGTGCTCTCTCAATATAATCTTCTCAATATCCCCAAAACAAAAGGGATTTTCACATAGAATATTTCCCCCTTTGGCAGAAATGGGAAAGGGTTCCATAATTTTTCTTTGATCTTCTATAGCTTTTTCAAATCTTCAAGTCTCCAATAACTAGGTGCAAAATCATCCAAGTGCACTAGTATTCAGGCAATTGCTCCCCTTGAGGAGTAAATCCATACATCAAGTATAGAGAATGATATAGCTCTAAAAGCCACTGGAATGATGCATACCTTGCATAAATTAATTTTAACAAGTAGGGTATTTGACCCCAAGCACGCTTCTGAGATACTCAAAATCATCTTTTGGAAAAGGTTTTGTAAATATATCTGCTACTTGTTCCTTTGTGCTAATATACTCCAGTTTCATCTCCTTCTTTGCTACCTTCTCCCTCAAGAAATGATACTTAATGGAAATGTGTTTAGTTTTTGAATGCATTACCAGATTCTTTGACATTTTCACTGTGCTAGTGTTATCACAATGGATAACCACTAGCTCTTCAAAAATTATTCCAATGTTCTTCAACATTTGTTTCATCCAAATAACTTGTGTGCAGTTTATTGTAGAAAAAACATACTTTGATTCACCAATAGATTGAGAAATATAGTCCCACTTCTTCCTTATCCAAGAAACCAACCTTTTCCTAAGGAAGAATGCACCACCACTTATGTTTTTTCTATCATACACATTACCTACCCAAATAACATCAGTATAATTGTGCAAAATAAAGTCATATAATTTTTCATACCATAATCCATATTCTATTGTTCCTTTCAAGTATCTAAAAATTATTTTCACAACAGTAAGGTGTGTCTCTTTAGGATCTATCTATTATCTTTCCACAATTCCAAGTGCATTGGTAATATCTGGTCTAGTGTGAGTTAAATATTGTATACCACCAATCATAGATCTATACTTTTTCTAAAATACACTTTGAGTCTCATCATTACTAGTCAGTTTGTAACTAGTCACCATAGGTGTTCCAACAGGTTTACAATCTTCCATTCTAAACTTCTTCAACATTTCCTTAAGATACTTGGTCTGAGATATAAAAATACCATTCTTACTCTGATGATTTGCAAACCAAGAAAGAATTTCATTTCACCAATCATTGACATCTCAAATTAATTTTCCATTTCTTTAGAGAAATTCTTACTCATCTTATCATTGCCTCCAAAAATGATATCATCAACAAAAATTCTATGATTAAGATTCCATCTTCATCAATTCTTAAATATAAATTAATGTCTGCATTACCTTTTTTCTGAAACCAAGACAAAGTAGAAAGTTGTTTAGTCTTGTATAGCATGCTCTTGATACTTGTTTCAGCCCATATAGTTCTTTCTTTAACTTAAAAACCATTTTTCATCTTCTGTCAAAGGAAATCCATCAGGTTGCTCAATGTATACTTCTTCTTCCAAATCTCCATTCAAGAATGCTGATTTCACATCCATCTAATATAATTTAAAGTCTTTATGTGCAACATAAGCGAGAAATAATCTCACAGCTTCCAACCTAGCAACATGAGAAAATGTTTCTTCATATTCTATACCTTCTTGTTGTGAGTAGCCTTTACAAACCAATCTAGCCTTGTTTCTTACCACTATTCCTTCCTCATCTATCTTAAAACTAAAAACCCATTTAGTTCCTATCACATTTTTGTTCTTAGGTCTTGGAACCAATTCCCAAGTATTTTTTTCTTTATCTGTTCAATTTCTTCTTTCATAGCTTTAGTCCATGATTCATCTCCACATGCTTCATCAATAGTTTTTGGTTAAAATTGAGAAATCAAACAAATTTCATCTCTAGTTCTAGATCTAGTCATCATACCTTTACTTGCATCACCAATAATTTGATCTTCAGGATGATTCATCTTAACATACTTTGGATTCTTAGTAATCTTAGTAGCCTTATTTAATTAATATTCAATCTCATTATCAACCATCAAAGGTTCTTTAGGTTCAATAGTGACCTCTTTCATCTATGTAATCTAACCATACTCATATATTCTTTCCTGAATTTAAAAATTTTCATCTATCCTCACATTGGCGCTTTCAATCAACTTCCTCAATCTCAGATTGAAACATTTATATGATTTTCTCTTAGTAGAATAACCAAGAAATATTCCTTCATCACTTCTAGCATCAAACTCCCCTATCTCATCATCTCTTTTGATATAACATTTACTTTCAAATATTCTAAAATATTTTACAGTAGGTGTATGATCAAACCATAATTCATAAGGATTCTTACTTATTCCTTCTCTGATCTGAATTTTGTTCAAGGTGTACACAACAGTACCAACAACTTCTCTGGAATGAACATGTGACACATTTCCTTCCAGCAACATAGTCCTTGCAATATCTAATATAGTTATGTTTCTTCAGTTTTCTATCTCATTCTATTGTGGTGTCCTAGGAGCTGATGTCTGTCTGTATATTCCATGTTCTTCACAGTAGGTATTAAATAAGTCTGATGTAAACTCTCCACCTCTGTCTGATCTCAAAAATTTTATCTTCAAACTAGATTCTAAACTTTTTCTTTAAATAACTTGAATTTGTCATATGCTTCATATTTCTCTCTCAAATATGTAACCCACATCATTCTAGAAAAGTCATCAACAAAAATTATAAATTACCTCTCACCATAATAAGATCTTTTTCTTGTAGGACCACACAGATCTATATGCACTAGATCCAACTTCCTTTTTGATGAATAATATTTTCTTTTAAAACTACTTCTAGTCTGCTTCCCCATAACACACTCTCTATACATATTGTTAGATGACTTCACAATCTTAGGTTGATCTCTTACAACTTTAGTCATACTTTCCTTCACAATGTTATCAAAGTTAACATGAAAAAATCTTTTGTGCCATAGCCAACTATCATCAACCTTCACAATAAAACAAGAAGCTTCATATGTATTCAATTCAAATACATTACCTCTAGATTTAGTACCAGATGTGATCAAGTCTCCTAATTTACTTCTAATAGAGCATTTCCCATCAATGAATTTCAATCTATAACCTCTGTCCACTAACTGCCCAACGCTCAACAGATTATGCTTAAGTCCATCAACAAATACTTTGTCAGTATTGTTCTTTGTAATGCCCCGCTAGGGAACCCAGGAGAACTTAACCTAAACATGACACTAAGTTCACAAAATATATATATTTTTTTAAATATTTACAAACAATTAATGATAACAATGCGGAAGTAACATAATGAAGTACATGACATACAAGAAATAAAACTCATACATGATTGACACTTCTCGAGGGTTCCTTGATGTAGAATTACTTAAACATAATGATCTATGATTGATAAATATAAAGAACTGACATAAATGTTACATAATCTGAATCCAATAACATACATCTCATAATACAAGATTACATATATGGTATGCTACCTAATCATAATCCACTGCACAAGTCACAGGGTATGTAATAGTACATAATGAACGATACAATGCATCCTCCAAGGATGATAACCAATATATACATATGGTATAAATACATAACTCAAGTAACTGAGCAAGTCTCCAAAAGCCTAGGAAGATGAAACTATAATAAGGAACATCCAAACATGAAGAAGAATCTGTCAGAATCTCAATGGTAATAAGAATCACTACCACCTGACCGCGTGGAACCAAAGGTCCACTCCCACAGTGCTGAGAAAATAGTAACAAGCCCATCACACGGGGGTATATAACAAGAATACAAACAAGGTATACATGACCTCATACTCCATGCATAGGAAGATCCTAGAAGCACCCTAATCCAAAACAAGGAACACTAAACAACACTAGAGGTACTGACACACGTAGGATAACCTAAGCTGTATATAGGAAGGTGTCATCATGTACGTCACATCCTTGAGTTTTGTCCTAGTAATCCCTTAATGGATTCTGGCACCCAAGTGACTATACACGGCATCAATGACCTTTTATATAGACAAGATCACTAATGATGCCCGAACCTGCACCTCGAAAGGGAGAAAGCATCATCTCATCCTCCATCTTATCCTATAGTAGCGCTCAAGCATGGGTGAGGCATTAATCTTATTAGTTTAATACTAGGTCAGCCTAATTAGATTAATTATGTTATCACTTGTTACCACTACTTACAATAAGCAATCCTAGCAGCCACTTGTGGGCTCCAACACTTATTGCAAGCCACCTCCTATCATACAACTAGGTAACCTACCCTAGGTTCAAAAAAGAGTATCATAAAGGTACATCACAAATCATTCACATCCTGCCCATTCAGGTGCACATAGGTTCTCAATAATCACAAAACATCCACAGTATCCACATAAGTCCAAACAACACATCATACCAAACTAGGTTGCGTCTAAGAATATCAGGACTGTGACATCATCATATAAACACAAACTGACATCATAAAGGACACCATGCAAAAAGTACAATCCAAAAACCTATGGATTTAAGTCCTAGGGTCATCTAACCCAACAGATACCCGAAAACATGATAAAATAAAAGAATACACAAATTTATTTAATCACGCACCCAAAGCACATCATAGTACAATAATTCATATTTAGAATGCATTAAACTAAATATAATGTTAACGTCAAAATAAATAAATTTATAATTCCTAATCATGCAAATTCATTTATTCAATAAAAATTACTATCGAGAAATAATTAAATATTCCATATTGATAAAATATTAACATCTCCTATAGATCTATTTATAAAAACAATTTATAAATACATCTAAGAGATAATTACCAATTTTCAGTTATAATTTCAAAATTATAAAACTTCCTAGGAGCCTTTAAACATCCATAATAATCGTTCAATAATATCCCCAATAATTAGCTAACACCATGGAGTGTGATGATTAATAATAGCCATTCATATTAATGACAAAATAAAACTCCCTTAGCTTATAAATTAATAAAAATATTAATTATCTTTTTATAAAAAAACACAATCCCCTTTTTACATATATTTCCCAATTTTAAAATAAAACTAAACATATTTAAAATATAATTTAATATATATATATATATAAATACATATTAATAAAATTAATATATATACATATATCTAAACTATATTAAATATTATCTATACTAATTTAATTTAATAATACTAATTCAAATTAAATTAAAACCAAATTAAATAAACTAAAAAACTAAATTTATATCATAAAAAAGAAAAAAAACCAAAGTAATGGGGGGGTCTCGGCCCCACCCACGTGGGCCCCATGATAGTGGGTACCGCTGTCTGTCATGGCCCACTGTACAGTGGGTACTGCACGGTCAGACCCGTGGCCCACTGTGGCTATGGGGACCGCAGCCCCCGCGACCGACTGCTATGGGTACCGTGCGACGACCAGCCGCACGGGGGGCAGGGGGATGTGGTGGCCCCTGCCTCCCAACCACTAACAAAAATTTATTTTTTCTATTAAATTTTTTAATAAGCATTTTAACAATGCACTTCCAATCAACGAAAAATTCATTTATTATTTTTTTAATAAAAATTCTGAAAATGGAATATCATAAAGCATTTAGAATTTTGTCTTTTTCTAGGTCTTAAATTGACTGGGGAATTTTTTTTTTTGATACAGAGCTAATCATTTTCCTCAAACTAATTTTTAGAATAGAGCATTTACAAGGAGGATATTAATTTTTCTTCCACTATAGTTAAAACTATAGAACATATTAATTTATTATTTTCTAGGAGTTATAGGAAGAATTTTTCAACAAAATTTGGCTAGCATAACTGAGTTGTGCCAAGTTATAATAAATAATGGAAATAATAGATCTAAGGGTTTCCTAGATACCCAAAAATACAGAAATTGAAATAACACCATTAAACCATAAAGAATTGACATGCATATAATCAAACATTGAAAAATCTCATAAATGAAAGATTGAAACTATTTTAAGGATCACAGAACCTACCTCCAGTCCAATGCAAGAAACTTGAGATTTTGACTTTTAAGATTGCAAAACCCTGAAAACCTCCAAGCACAATCAACCACAGATCTAAAAATATGAAGATCCAAGCACATGCAACCACGAATTCTCACAATTTCTCAATCCAACAAGCAACCCCAAGATTCCTCAATTCCTCCAAACCCAAGCACACACACACCAAGCTCTCAAAATCTCCAAAACCTGTTAATACAAAATGAAACCCCAATTCCCTCCTAATGGGATTCAATTTCCCCTAAACATGCAAACCCTCATGATGACACATTCAGTTAACTCCTAAAAGGACTCTCCCCAAAATTGAAAGAAAATAACAATTAATTAATTAAAATATCTAATTACTTGCACAACTCAACTTTGAATCCTAAAATCAAGTTGAGATCTCTTGAGTTTGAAAATACTTTTTCAACCAAATCTTGCACATGTAATTAATAAAATATTAATTTAAATAATTTAAATATTTAAAGAACAATAATCCATGCAACTTAATATTCAATTATTTAATAAGGCATAAAAGCATATTCACTCTAATTTTCAATTAATTATTCAATTAAATATTAATATTCAATAATTGCACTTTAATTAACCTTTCAATTAAACATAGGTATTTAATTTAATTTTCAATTAACTAAATACCCTATATTTAATAATAAATTGCCATAATATTCAATTAAATAAATAACATGATATAACACACACATAATCACATCAAGCACCTGAAATCAAACACATGCAAAATCAAACATGCACTAGGAAAGGGATACACGAATTCCTATCAACTATACGAATTAGGTAAGGGTAGTTAAACAAATACTTGTCCACTAGCTAGGAAAATTAGGTTTGGGATAGGATTTGGACCTAAAAACTATCTCCCCTCTCTTACCATTGAGATTAATGCGATAGGGCACGCTCACTCCTGCCAATTCAGGGAAGACATAGCCCGGTACCTGCAAACCTATCATCACAAAGATGAACATACATGCATATATAATATGACAAACAATGGTTGAGACTAGGTTATCGTGTGGATCTCGCCAAAACATGTAACTATGACTCTATCCCATACCATACCAAGCACATCAAAAAATAACGTAAAACATACAATGATCCATGTGCATATAAATCTAAGGTCAGTATTGTCAGAAAACCATAACCGAAATGAAATCCTAACATATACATAAGCATCATTAAATAACCATAAATCACATATACACAAATGATACAACATGATAATAATGGATCAATAAAATACTGAAAAGTAACTCATGAATATCCTTAAAATCACTTGAAAGAGCTAACACATACATACTATGGTCTAAAAGAGATCAGAAACTGACACAAATAGACAAACAAAGGGGTAGGTATTACATCCTCCTCCCCTAAAACTAGGCTTACTCCCTGAAGCTGATAACTAATCTAGTAAAGAATCAGAAGGATTCACACCATAGTGTTACACCCCCTATTAATAAGGATCAAACAAGAAGATTCACCCACTTCATAAACACCAAAAGAATATACCATCACAACAATCACTCAATTACATTCAAGAAGAACTAATGAAAATTAGCTTAACTATCTTATTTTAAGATATGCATAACGAATGACAAAGAGTAATATAACTCAAATTTAAGCATAAACCAAAAATCACCTTAAACATTTTCTAATCATCTAACATTTCTTAAATAAATCTATGTCTTTAATGCTTTCAAAATCATGAAATACATACATACTAAAGCTTAATATGGAATATACATATCCATGTTCATATCGAATAGAAATTTGAACATTTTATGCAACCTTACTTAATGCAACACTCACACGATATATGAATTACATAATGCATTTTGTTTCACATACAAATACAGTGCCATCTCTGCGATATCCTCCCTTATAAATACTATCAAGGGTCCATAAAGAACATGATAGAAACAATACTTATCACAACACATGGTCAACACCAACAAACATTCAGAATAGCCACCATACAACTCAAAGAAAAACCCCAGTGGGAGAACTTCCAAAGTTCAATCATAAAATCATAAAGGTGCACCATTCCAACAATAAATCAAATATGGCTAATGCAACAATCTAGACATCGAAAAGAGATTTGGGTGACTAATAAATTTATAAGAAAGTTCAAAAGAAATTAATGTTGACCACATACAACACAACAAGATATCAATCAACCAAAATTAATAACCAATATAAGAAAAACATTTCACATAACAAGGTGACTAGGAGTAGCCACACTCTCAAGGGAGTAGTCACTTCACGACATTCAAGATCTTTCATTCTAGATGCGTTAGAGTATGCACACCATCACTCAAGACTGAAAATATGTTAAATTCTAACATACTCTTTATGCAACTTCATGTAATTATGCATTCTACTATGTTACTAACATTAATACTTAATCAACCCTTTTCAAAATGCTACGAATAGGTTAAAAGTTACAAGAGTTCTACTAAGGATGCAATGCACATTTTACTTGGGGACTTAGGTCCTTTACCCAATTTGAATCTATAATAATGAGTACAATTCTAAATCTGTTAATGCACCCCAAATGAAGGATATATACATCTAATTCATGCACAATGTATTGAACAAGCAAGAATTTACTTTCCAATTTCATAATCAATCATATTCCATCAGAGCTAATTACAACACTCACACAATACCATTCATATAATTCAAACAAAGTCAATTCAATACAACATGCAAGTCTAATCATACACGATCAATAAAATTACACTTAAGAGGCTAAGAAATAGGTCACTCAAGAACCACAAATCATTCAAGGGAAGGGAATCACGCAACAAGGAGTTCTTCAAACTAGAACTCAATCACTACAGCGTATCACATCCAAACACACATCAACTATCATGCTATAACAGATGAGGCAATCAAATGACCATCACCAAGTCTTCATGCATACCAACCACACAAAACCCAAAGAAGCAAGCCATCTACTCACTAAAAAAACACTCCTATAGATGATTACGAACTTCATGAGCATCGATAAGACTAGATACCCTAGAGTTTCAATCACGGATCCTAGCACAAATCAAGCCTTAGTAGGTATCCACCCATAGCAACCAAGATTAGATATCACTCCTAGATCAAGTGGAAAGAACCACACACAAGAATAAGAGATCATGAACAATAGCTCTAAAGACACAAGGAGACGAGTGCTAACATGCACTACTAACCAACTAAGGGGCACACAATTTTCCCAGAGCTCCCAGTGTACAAACATGTACTCTGATATCAAGTGTAATTCCCAGCTAGGGAACCCAAGAGAACTTAACCTAAACATGACACTAAGTTCATAGATTAATTTTTTTTTTTAATGTTTACAAACAATAATGATAACAATGCGGAAGCAACATAATGAAGCACATGACATACATGAAATACAACTCATACATGATTGACACTTCTCAAGGGTTCCTTGATGTAGAATTACTTAAACATAATAATCTACGATTGACAAATATAAAGAACTGACATAAAGGTTACATAATCTAAATCCAATAACATACATCTCATAATACAAGATTACATATACGGTATGCTACGTAATCAACATCCACTGCACAAGTCACAGGGTATGTAATAGTACATAATGAATGATACAATGTATCCTCCAAGGATGATAACCAATATATACATATGGTACAAATACACAACTCAAGTAACTGAGCAAGTCTCCAAAAGACTAGGAAGATGAAACTGCAATAAGGAATATCCAAACATGAAGAAGAATCCATCAGAATCTCAATGGTAATAAGAATCACTACCACTCAACCACGTGAAACCAAAGGTCCACTCCCACCATGCTGAGGAGATAGTAACAAGCCCATCACATGGGGGTATACAACAAGAATACAAACAAGGTATACATGACCTCATACTCCATGCATAAGAAGATCCTATAAGCACCCTAATCCAAAACAAGGAACACTAAACAACACTAGAGGTACTGACACACATAGGATAACCTAAGTTGTATATAGAAAGGTGTCATCATGTACATCGCATCCTTGAGTTTTGTCCTAGTAATCCCTTAATGGATTTTGGCACCCAAGTGACTATACACGACATCAATGACCTTTCATACAGACAAGATCACTAATGATGCCCTAACCCGCACCTTGAAAGGGGGCAAGTATCATCTCATCCTCCATCTTAGCCTATAGTAGCGCTCAAGCATGGGTGAGGCATTAATATTATTAGTTTAATACTAGGTTAGCCTAATTAGATTAATTATGTTATCACTTGTTACCACTACTTACAATAAGCAATCCTAGCAGCCACTTGTGGGCTCTGACACTTATTGCAAGCCACCTCCTATCATACAACTAGGTAACCTACCCTAGGTTCACAAAAGAGTATCATAAAGGTACACCACAAATCAATTGCATCTACCCATTTAGGTGCACATAGGTTCTCAATAACCACAAAACATCCACAGTATCCACATAAGTCCAAACAACACATCATACTGAACCAGATTGGGTCTAAGAATATCAGGACTGTGACATCATCATATAAACACAAATTGACATCATGAAGGACACCATGCAGAAAGTACAATCCCAAAACCTTTGGATTTAAGTCCTAGGTTCATCTAACCCAACAGATACCCGAAAACATGATAACATAAAAGAATGCACAAATTGATTTAATCACACACCCAAAGCACATCATAGTACAATAATTCATATTCATAATGCATTAAACTAAATATAATGTTAATGTTAGAATAAATAAATTTATAATTCCTAATCATGCAAATTCATTTATTCATTAAAAATTACTATTGAGAAATAATTAAATATTCCATATTGATAAAACATTAACATCTCCTATAGATCTATTTATAAAAACAATTTATAAATACATCTAAGAGATAATTACCAATTTTCAGTTATAATTACAAAATTATAAAACTTCCTAGGAGCCTTTAAAAATCCATAATAATTGTTCAATAATATCCCCAATAATTAGCTAACACCATGGAGTGTGATGATTAATAATAGCCAATTCATATTAACGACAAAATAAAACTCTTTTAGCTTATAAATTAATAAAAATATTAATTATCTTTTATTAAAAAAACACAATCCCCTTTTTACATATATTTCCCAATTTTAAAATAAAACTAAACATATTTAAAATATAATTTGATATATATATATATAAATACATATTAATAAAATTAATATATATACATATATCTAAACTATATTAAATATTATCTAAACTAATTAAACAAAATTTAATAATAATTTAAAATTAAAATTAAATTAAAACTGAATTAAATAAATTTAAAAACTAAATTTATATCATAAAAAAGAAAAAAAACCAAAGTAATGGGGGGTCTCGGCCCCACCCACACGTGCCCCACGACACTGGGTACCACAGTCTGCTGTGAACCATTGTACAGTGGGTACCGCACGGTCAGACTCGTGGCCCACTGTAGCTGTGGGGACCACAGCCCCCACGGCCCATTGTTGTGGGTACTGTGCGGCGGCCGGCCCCATGGGGGGCAGGGGGATGTGGTGGCCCCCACCTCTGAACCACTAACAAAAAAAAAAATTATTAAATTTTTTAATAAGCATTTTAACAATGCACTTCCAATCAATGAAAATTCATTTATTATTTTTTTAATAAAAATTCTGAAAACAGAATATCATAAAGCATTTTAGAATTTTGTCTTTTTCTAGGTCTTAAATTGACTGGTGAATTTTTTTTTTTTTAGCTCTATATTTTTTTTTTTGACAGAGAGCTAATCATTTTCCTCAAACTCATTTTTACAATAGAGCATTTACAAGGAGGGTATTAATTTTTCTTCCACTATAGTTAAAACTATAGAACAAATTAATTTATTATTTTCTAGGAGTTATAGGAAGAATTTTTTAACGAAATTTGGCCAGCATAACTGAGTTGTGCCAAGTTATAATAAATAATGGAAATAATAGATCTAAGGGTTTCCTACATACCCAAAAATACAGAAATTGAAATAAAATCATTAAACCATAAAGAATTGACATGCATATAATCAAACATTGAAAAATCTCATAAATGCAAGATTGAAACCATTTTAAGGATCACAAAACCTACCTCCAATCCAATGCGAGAAAATTGAGATTATGCCTTTTAAGATTGCAAAACCATGAAAACCTCCAAGCACAATCAACCACAGATCTAAAAACACAAAGATCCAAGCACATGCAACTGTGAATTCTCACAATTCCTCAATCCAACAAGCAACCCCAAGATTCCTAAATTTCTCCAAAGCCAAGCACACACACACCAAGCTCTCAAAATCTCCAAAACCTGTTAATACAAAATGAAACCCCAATTCCCTCCTAATGGGATTCAATTTCCCCTAAACATGCAAACCCTCATGACAACACATTCAGTTAACTCCTAAAAAGACTCTCCCCAAAATTGAAAGAAAATAACAATTAATTAATTAAAATATCTAATTACTTGCACAACTCAACTTTGAATCCCAAATTCAAGTTGAGATCTCTTGAGTTTGAAAATACTTTTTCAACCAAATCTTGCACATGTAATTAGTTAAATTTAATTTAAATAATTTAGATATTTAAAGCACAATAATCCATGCAACTTAATATTCAATTATTTAATAAGGCATAAAAGCATATTCACTCTAATTTTCAATTAATTATTCAATTAAATATTAATATTCAATAACTGCACTTTAATCAATCTTTCAATTAAACATAGGTATTTAATTTAATTTTCAATTAACTAAATACCCTATATTTAATAATCAATTGCCATAATATTCAATTAAATAAATAACATGATATAACACACACATAATCACATCAAGCACCTGAAATCAAACACATGCAAAATCAAACATGCACTAGGAAAGGGATACACAAATTTCTATCAACTATACGAATTCAGTAAAGGTAGTTAAACAGATACTTGTCCACTAGCTAGGACAATTAGGTTTGGGATAGGATTTGGACCTGAAAACTATCTCCCCTCTCTTACCATTGAGATTAATGCGATAGGGCACTCTCACTCCTACCAATTCAAGGAAGACGTAGCCCGGTACCTGTAAACCTGTCATCACAAAGATGAACATACATGCATATATAATATGACAAACAATGGTTGAGACTAGGTTATCGTGTGGATCTCGCCAAAGTAGGTAACTACGACTCTGTCCCATACCATACCAAGCACATCAAACAATAACGTAAAACATACAATGATCCATGTGCATATAAATCTGAGGTTAGTATTTTCATAAAACCATAACAGAAATGAAATCCTAACATATACATAAGCATCATGAAATAACCATAAATCACATATACACAATGTTGGAAAGTGACAATGCAAGCAATTGTTATTTTGTCATTGTTGTCAAACCTTAACTGGTGAGACTATTGTTATCTGTTTGAGTACCATATCCACTATTGATGAAGAAGACTTAACAAGAAGACCAAGTGAATGGTTGAGTTATGGAAAATAAAAGGGTACTTGATCAGTTGGCACTCTCACAAAGTAATTAGTTGTTTATCTTTCAAAGATAGTTTTTCTGACTATTTTGTGCCGAGAAAAGTTGCTTGTGCTGAGCAAAGTTGCGTGTGCCAAGCAAAGTTATTTGTGACAAGCAAAGTTGTTCAATGTCGAGTACTAGTGAAATTTTTGAGTGGAAACAACGATGTTGGATGACTTACAGTAATTGAATTAATGATGAGATTTGAGATCTCTGGCAAACTTAGTTAATTTTATTGGGATATGTAATGATAATTAAAGATTGATCCATGTCATTTAATGTATGGGTAGCCGTAATTAATGCATGGTTTCAATATTTAATTAGAGACTACTTTGGAGAAGTAAATGTAATGCAAAGATGGAATGATCCATTAGATCTAATCTAACCAAAGATCTACGATCTTGTTTAAGTGGAAAAATATTTATCTGACCTAGACAGAGAAGTATATGATAACCTCAAGGGGTTATTCATTGAGTGTGTTGAAGTGTGTTGTTGAATGTGTAGTACATGTGTGTATGCAAGAGGATTGCATAGTTGATTTACTGTTTGGCATGATCGAGCAGAGAAGGCTGAATATAGAAGCAGAGAGTTGCATGTGTGATTGCTTGACAGATTTTCAAGTAGATCAGAAGGTTGAAAAGACAATGCAGGCTATTCAGTAAGTTAACATCATAGCTGTAATTGGATCTGAATTTGCAAAGTACGTTGTATGTATCAGATCACAACTGTTGATTACTTTTTAACCATTGTATCATTTAAATCCTTTAACAAGTTTGACCTAACAGTCATTTGTATAAATCCTCTAACAAGGTGACATTCAAGTGAAATGTTCTAAGTCCTCTAACAAGGCCACTCTTGATAGGGTGATTAAATCCTTTAACCAGGTCACACCTAATAGTGTGTTATTGTAACCTTTAACAGGGTTGGCTCCTCATAGAGCTCACTTCAAAAGAGTGAAAACTTGGTAGCATGTTACTGGTGGTTTTTCCCATATTGGGTTTCCACATTAAATACTTGTGTCAACTTGTGTGAATGCCCTTGGTTTGTTTTACTGTTATGTTTCTACAAGAAATTTCATTAGATAGTAAATTGCATGATTAAAGTTGTTGACATATGCTACTGCTGCTGAGTAGATCTAAAATACAGAAAAGTTTTATTTACTACATCTAGAACTAAGGATAACTGATTTACCCCTCCCCTCTCAATTATTCTAAATCATTCTAACAATTGGTATCAGAGCTTTGGTCTCCTAAAAATAGTTTGAAGGTACTTGGAGCGAAAAGATCAAGATGTATAAGAAGGAGGTTCCCAAGCTGAATAAAGATAACTTCCCTGCATGGCAGAGTTTGATGAAACTACATCTGGCTGGTATTGGAGATGATGCCAAGTGACTTATTAAAAATGACTATGTATCACCTTCTACTCCTCTCATAGCTTCTCGACTAAAAGAAAAGCAAGAGCACAATTAAGCAATGTTGGAGATCGCCTCCTCATTGAGCTATTCAGAGTTTGATGATATAAAGAGCTACACAAATGCAAAGGAGATGTGGGATAAAATTGCAACTTTCTATGGTGGAGACGCAAATGTGCTGAGAGATAAATCAAAAAGTCTAAGAGGTAAGTTTGATGAGATGAAAATGCAAGAAGGAGAAAATGTTAATCAGTATTATGGTAGAGTAAAAGAAGTTGTAAATGCCATTAGAAAAGCTAATGGAACAATTGATGAGAACACTATTATGAGCAAGGTATTGATAACTTTACTTCCTATATATGCTATTAGAGTTTCTGCTATTCAAGAACTAAGATGTACTCCTAACAATAATCTGAATCTGGAAAATTTGACAGGCAGACTCACTGCATTTGAAATGTCAAATTATGATAACTATAATCCACAAGGTATTGATTCTTCTTTTAGATCATAGTTGGTTCTCAATAAATCTAATAAAGGAAATAAACATGTGAACAGTGATAGTGACACTACTGATGATGATCTTAAAGAATTTGAAGCACTTATGGAAAAAAGGCTATCTAGGGTAAAAGGAAAATACAGAGGTAAGCTTCTTATTATTTTTTTTTCATTCAATAAAGTTGGTCATATAGCTACTAGATGTCCTGATAAGAATGAAAAAGATGAAAGAAAGGACTACAAATACAAGGAATACAAAGACAGAAAGGATGACTGAGACTTCAAGAAATATAAGGATTACAAAGACAAAGGTAAGAAATCTTGTTATATTGCTGAAGAAACTTCTGACAATGATACTGACAATTTTGATGACAATGATATAGAAGTTGTTTATGTTGCAATGAAAGAAGATTCTGATGATGATGAGAAAACTGCATTAATCTCTTATATTAGTAAAAGTGATCAATGGATCATTGACAGTGGTTGTTCCCATCATATGATTGGTGACAAAGATAAGTTTGAAACCCTAAACCAATGCAATGGAGGATATGTAAAATTTGGTAATGATGCACCATGTCTTATCAAAGGTAAAGGATTGATTAACGTGAATGACAAAATCATATTTGATAATGTGTATTGGGTTGATGATCTAAAATACAATTGACTGAGTGTTGCACAGCTGAACACTTCTGGTTACAGAGTTGAATTCCATCACAAAAAAACAAAGATCTATGATTCTACTGGAGAACTTGTTGGAAGTGGTGATCAGACTAAAGGTAACTTATTTTATCTTGACTTATCTAAAGAAACATGTTTGTTTGCACAGTACAATGGTGTTTGGTTATGGCATAAGACATTGTGTCATGTGAACTTTGATAACTTGGTAAGCATAAGTAAATTAAAAAAAGTTAGAGGGCTACCTAAGTTAAAGAAACCTGAGAATGCTATGTGTAAACAATGTCAACTAGGAAAGATGACTAAGT